>VZRI01003768.1:7219-19106 GCA_013397515.1 Upupa epops
GGAAGAATCCTAATATGCATATGATAAAAAGGCCATTTATACTGACATTACACTTTGTTTCTAAAATGATTGTGAATATTTTAAATATTCAGCGTGTGTCCTCAACCCCACACTTAGCCAATGAAATGAAAGATCAAATGGTGCAGAGGGAGGTTAAAGGAAAAAAAAAAAAGGGTATTTTCAAGCCACATTTATCCAAATTATCTCTAACAGTGATTTTTTTTTTTTGCCTAGGTCAGCGACAAAGTAAGAGTAAACTTAACACGAGGTGCACAGAGGTCTAAAATATGACAGCCAGCAGAATAAAGGAAGACAAAGCAATCAGTAAGCGGCTCTACATCATCAGATTAATTTAGCAAACTCTCACAACGTGATCCGTGCAATTAATACGACAACGGTAACGAGCTGTCTTGGAAAGGATGCGGCTAAATTCCAAAGGGTAATTGGGTTTTCAGAACTGCAAGTGGGGTTTTTTTTCCAGCTCAGTCATGACAGGGCCAGAAGGTAATGATGCATCTGCCATGATGCAACAAGCAGACCTGTCTTCTGTCAAGAGTTGAAATCATAAAGGAATAAGCTGTCGTTAGCAACCTCTCTCCAAACAGTAGAGCTGTCACCTCTTTGTTTTCCTTGGCTAGCATGGGGGCTGGTGTGGGTTTATATAGCCTGTCAGTTGTGTGTTAGCCTATGCTTTTAACCTTTTCTTGAATTTCTGGCTTAATAATTATTAACTCCTACACAGCTTGTTATGTATTATTATAGTATTTTTATTATTATTGTTTTCTGATCTGTTCATTCTGCTTTTAACCAACTATGAAACTTTTCCTTCTTGCTGCATGATGTTTGAGAGGTTATCGATTCCTTACAAAACACTTCAGAATGAATTAAATAAATTGCTTTTTAGTATATTTCTCCCCAGACTGTGGTGTATTTTACGTCAGCTGCACACGGCAAATTATTTAACAACACGTTGTAATTTCTGATGTAATGCTTTTATTAAAAAATGGAAAGGTCATCCAGCCAGCTGCCTAACTTTCCTTCCTATTATCCCTACAAAATCAGGAGTTCTAAGCGAGAGTCTTGTCTGTGAAGAAGTACTTGTATGGTTACTTTATGACCTAACAAAGTGCTTAAGGGCAGACAGAGATGTGAGTCACAAAATTAGTATTTCATATCAGAAAATATTGCACATCATTGCCTGTTTTAGTGGAATTGTAGTTCTCATAACAAATCTGAATGTATAAACGAGATTAGGATCATCCTGACACTGTAACTGACTAATAATAAATAACTTTGATATTGTATTCTGTAACAATACATTTAGGAGACAAAGGGTACTACAATGGCAGTATTCTGCAGTATATCATAGAATCATGGAATCACTAGGGATCGGAAGGGATGTCAAAAGATCATCCAGTCCATCCCCCTGCCACAGCAGGATCACCTCTAGACCAAGTCGCACAGGAACACAGCCAGGTGGGTCATGAATGTCTCCAGAGAAGGAGACTACACAATCTCCCTGGGCAGCCTGTTCCAGTGTCTCGTTACCCTCACTGGAAAGAAGTTCCTGCTGATATTTATACGGAACCTCCTCTGTTCCAGATGGCACCCACTGCCCCTTGTCCTGTCACCAGATGACTTTGAGAAGAGCTTGGCTCCATCCCTCACACATTTGTAGACATGAATGAGGTCACCACTCAGCCTCCTCTTCTCCAAGCTCAAGAGACCCAGCTCCCTCAGCCTTTCCTCAGCAGGGAGCTGCTCTCCTCCCTTCATCATCTTCATTGCTGTATGCTGGACAACCTCCAGCAGCTCTGTGTCCTTCTTGAACCAAGGGGCCCAAAACTGGACACAACACTCTGGATGTGGTCTCACTAGTGCAGAGTAGTTGGGGAGAAGAACCTCCCTTGCTCTGCTAACCACCCCCTTTGAGTTGCACCCCCAGGATAAAAATAGTAGCATTCTGTTTTTCAGCAAGAATTCTCATTAGTTTAGTTCAAACAAAGAACAATTTCTGGACAACAATATGTAATTATCAATTGTTTCAACTAGCTGATTTTGAACGAAACAGGAAGATCAAAATGTGTTTGAACACTTGCTAACCAATGTGGTCACTACAGCACATAAACTACGTGGTGTGCAACTTATTCCTATTTCATTGAACTGCTTTTGTTGTTCCATTCTCAGTGAGTCTTGTCAACTTAACAGCTTGATAGCAATTAATAACATTAATACGAGGTAATAAATGCCCTGATCAAAAACATTCTACTGACTGAGGGAGTTTGGGTTGTTCAGCTTGGAGAAGAGAAGGCTCTAGTGTGGCCGTAGAGCTCCAGGAAAGCTGGAGAGGGACTTCTTCCAAGGGACTATGGTGCACGGGCAAGGAGGCTGGGTTCCTGCTGAAAGAGGGAAGATTGAACTGAGATCTGAAGCAGAAATCCTTCCTCATTAGGGTGCTGAGGCCCTGGAACAGTTAGCCCAGGGTTGCTGCTGTGGTTGAATTTAAAGAGCGTTGTTAGGAGCACATCTATCTATCTCAGGCAGTTGGCAACCCATCTTGGTTGTTCTTCTTTATCACTGGTATCACTAGTACAGAGCCACAGAGATGATGAAGTGAGAGGAGCAGCTCCTTGATGAGGAAAGGCTGAGGGAACTGGGGCTCTTGAGCTGGGAACAAAAAAGCCTGAGGGGTGACCCGATGACTGTTAATCACTATGGAAAGGGCAGGTGTCAGGAGGAAGCAGCCAGGCTCTGCTCCGTGGCACCCAATGCTAGGACAAGGGGCAACGGATGTCAGCTGGAACAGAGGAGGTTCCACATCAAGACAAAAAGAAACTTCTTCCCGGTGAGGGTGCCAGAGCCCTAGAAGGGGCTGCCCAGGGGTATTGTGGAGTCTCCTTCTCTGACCCCGTCTGAGCTGTTCCTGTGCCACTGGATCTAGGGGCTGCTGCTGTGGCAGAGGGATTGGACTGGACAATCTTTCGAGGTCCCTTCCAACCCCTAACATTCTGTGAGTTTGTGATCTCGCAATCCTATGTCTAGCTTAACATCCATGCGTTCATCACTCAACAACAAATCTAAGCAGTGTATGTCCTCATAACCTCCTTCTCCTAAAGACTGTGGTGACTGATGTCTTCCTAGGGAACACAGGAGCCCCTGAATGAAATCAGGAATTTAAACCCAAAATCCTTGAAAATGCATCAATTAGGAATTCAGCTCTATCAACACGTCCTCCTGGTGCTGCTTCAGTCCTTGTATAATTGACTAGGTAATAACTGTCTGAGAAAATGCTGAGCATGGGCAGAGAACAGGACATTTACCCAAAACGTGAGGGAGACCGACTAGATTACTTCAAGTTTACATTCATTCTTTTATAAAATTCACATGTATTTATTTATTAAAGCTGGAGCAGCCTCAGTGAAGTATTACCATGGCAAGTGGAATACTCCCTCATTCTCAGAGACGGGAGCTGAACTTGGGTCTCTCACATGTCAAACGACTGTCAAAATTCAGCATTTCCCACTGCAGGAAGCTTCTATAGAACTGCTCTTTCTTAAGGAAACTATAAACATTTGAGATACTCATTTTGCACTGTATCTGTAGAAAATTGCCATCGTCTTTTTCTTAGATGGCTTTATCATACGTATCTGTTTTATTGTGATCAAGCTTTTGTTAGTCTTGCTGCTTCGTATCATCACAGTTGACTATTTCATACTTGTTTTTCTAAAGCAGGTCTCTTCCTCCTGTGTTTTAACGTATTTACACTTATCTGTCTCTCACGTTGTATACACTTTTCTCCCTCCTCCTTTCCCCACAATCTGTTCTCTATCTAGCTGCTTGTTTGTTCTCCTTCCACATCTCACAATCTCTTTTACACTACGAAGCCTGAATTTCTGAATTAATACGTCGATCTCACCTCTGCACACGAAACTGCGTAAACAACTCCCAATGCCTACTGCACAAGAGAATGAGTCTACGCAATGGAGTTTGGTATCAAAGATGGAAGGACAAGCATTACCTACAGGAATCATCCAGATGAGGGGGAAATACCCACATTCCTAGCTATTCAAGTTCCCACCACAATATTTCTCCTTGGATCTCATTTTCCCAGTGTGCATCAGCCCCAAGGCACTAGAAATGTGATAAATTTTAAGCCTTTATGTTGTTCCTTTGGTCCATATATGTTTTAAAGTTTGGTTTTTCTCTTTACAACAGAAATAATTTGTTTTCTTCCCTTAACTCTGTGCTCAGCAGAGTTCATTCTGCTCAATCCATTCTCATTGATAACCAGCATTTTCATGCCTGTTTTCTGTTTTTCCAAGAAATGAACTAATTTCTGGTAGTTTCTTCACTCTCCATGAGGAAAAGCAGTAGAGAAAAGGATACTCTAGAAAAGGTCAAATGGGTTTGACCATCTAGAAGTGGATTTTTGGTTTTAATGGAAGCAGAGATAATGTTTCTGTACTGATTTCTGCAGAAAAGACACAGACACATAGATCACTAGGGGTTGGAAGGGACCTCCAGAGGTCATCAAGTCTACCTCCCCTGCTCGAGCAGGACCACAGAACCTAGGGCAGGTCACACAGGAACGCATCCAGATGGGTCTGGAAAGTACCAGAGAAGGAGACTCCACATCCTTCCTGGGCAGCTCCTTCCAGTGCTCTGTGACCCTTACAGCGAAGGAGTTCTTTCTCATGTGCTCCAACTTACACCCATTGTCCCTTGTCCTGTCACAGGACACAAGTGAAAAGAGATTATCTCTTTCTTCTTGATACCCAGACCTCATGGATTTTTATAGACAGTGATTAAATCACCTCATAGAGTTCTCCTCTCAAGACTGAAAAGCTCCAAGTCTCTCAATCTCTCTCATCTACTTCAGTCCTTTACTCATCCTCATGGCTCACCACTGGACTCCCTCAACCAGATGTCCGTCTCTCTTGAACTAAGGAGACCAGAACAGGATGCAATACTCCAGGTGAGGTCTCACTAGGGCAGAGTAGAGGGGGAGGAGAACATTCCCTGATCTACTGAACACACTCTTCTTAATGCATTCCAGTCATTTAAGCAATACTTCTGCAATTTCTAAATTTCAGGGTTTTTTAATTAAAAATTTAATTTAGTCTTCTGCAAGTGTTTTAAGCTATCTGGGTGTGCTACACTCTCACAACAGATCAGAGGAACTCTGCATTCCCAGTATGACTGTCACTTCAAATTCACACAGTGCATTAGAAGAAATATTCCATGTTCTCCTCTCAGCAGCACCATCACCTTAAAGCTTTGGTGAGGTCAGCTGGTCTCATTCAAGGATGAGACCTCTCCCTAGAAAAGCAAGGAATATAATTCCTTATTTCAAATAGACAATGTCACGTGAGGAGGTATCACAATCTTCATTCAGGCTGCTTCCTGACCAGGGGAGTTATTTCATTTTGTAGGAGAGAGAAGTGCCTAAAACCAACTAGAGGACTGAATACCCAAGACCCCAGAAATGGATGCAATTTTTATTGCTATTAACTAAAATTGGAGTTCTTATTCCTACTCTGCCATAGTAATTTCACGCATTTGAAAGGTAATTTATGTAATCTGTAGACATGTTATCAGTAGGTAACTATCTATATTAGCTTTTCAGTCACAACATAATGATTTCAAATGCCTTCAGAGGAGTGCAATTTCCATAAAATATTGCTTTATTCAACAAAATACACATCCAGGTCTCCTAGCATCGATCTAGGATTCACAACAAATAGTATAGATGATTTATCATTATATATTAACATTAGTATTTAATATTAATTGACCAGTAAATTAATATATCATAATATATTATGATTTAAAATTTATTACATAACACATAATTAATTCATACGATAGGAGGGGCTGTTTCCAAGGGCTTGGAGTGATGGGAGCACAGGGAATGGTTTCCAGCTGGAAGAGGGGAGGTTTAGACTGGAAGTCTGGAGGAAGTTCTTCATGCTCAGGGTGCTGAGACACTGGACCAGGTTGCCCAGGAAGGTTGTGATTGCCCCCTCTCTGGAAGTGTTTAAGGCCAGATTGAATGAGGTCTTGAGAACCCTGGTCTAGTGAGGGGTGTCCCTGCTCATGGCAGGGAGGCTGGAACTAGATGATCTTTAAGGTCCCTTCCAACCTGAACCATTCCATGAATATCAATTTAAAACCAGTATATTTAAAAATTTCATATAAATGCAATCTAATTCTGTATTTGAATAAAAAAATAATTTCAAATATTATGTGTTTTAAATATGTAGAAAATTTATCTGAATTTTAAGATGTACAAAAAGAAGACATCGGTTTCACAATAGCTGGAGTTAAATAAAGAGAATTGTGTATTGAGAAACCACATTAGGAAAGGAGGAGGTGGAAAGAAGAGCATGAAGTCTAATGTCCTGATGTGGTGAAATGATTACATCTTTTAAATGATAATTTCTTATCAAAATATTTGGGATTTTTCCTAAGTGTTTTGTTTTTCTAAAGAACCATTCAAAACGCAGAAATGTATTATTTCTTTTTAAGGGTAATAACCATTTGAGGGAACAGAGGTTTGGATCTCTGTCACAGTGGCACTGTCATTACAGAAATAACAAAATAAAAAAAAACCCTGTAGCTCTACAGAAAGTGATTTCTTAAAGATTATCAATTATTTTGGGGAGAATAATCCATTTTTATACACTAAGCTTCTCCCCCTAGCCAACAGCAGCCTCTCTAGGAAAGAACTAAAATTCAGGAGTGTAAGCACTGATAGGAAAATTTGGGTAGCTACAGCCCTTCAGGCTCAGAAGAGAATCACAGAGTCACAGAATGGTTTGGGTGAAAAGCCCTTCAAGCTCATCAAGTCCAATCCTGAACCCAGCTGTCGCAAGGTCACCGCTAAACCATCCCTCAACTCCAGATCTCCATGACTGTGAAACATGGCCAGGGATGGCGATTCAACTTCCTCCCTGGCCAGCCTGTGCCAAGGCCTGAGGGCCTTTTCTAGGGAGAAGGTTCTCCTCAGGGCCAACCTCACCTTCCCCTAGGGCAGCCTGAGGCCATTTCTTCTTGTCCTGTCCCTTGTTCCTTGTAAGAAGAGATCAACACCCACCTCTCTACCCCCTCCTCTCAGACAGTTGCAGACAGCAGTAAGGGTTTCACATTTGCGCTCTAGAAGTCAAACTCTTAACTCCACATGCACCATGAACCTATAATCCCACACATTCGGTAATCATGAAGTATTTTTTGTCTGCTTTTGAGTTTTGTATCAGAAATGAACAAAATGTTGTATGAGAAGAGGGAAAGCATCCCTTCCACAACAGCAGTTTTTCACACCAATGGTAGCCTTGTGCTTTGCTATCAGATCACATAAACCAAAATTACCTTAAAGGTTGTTTTTTCTTTGCCTTACTGAAAAAAAAACACAGAAAACTTCATTTTCTATACTGAATGATGAAAACCCACCTGCAAAATA
The DNA here is from genome assembly GCA_013397515.1 of Upupa epops. NCBI lineage: Eukaryota > Metazoa > Chordata > Aves > Bucerotiformes > Upupidae > Upupa > Upupa epops. The sequence goes on from VZRI01003768.1 coordinate 14,679, forward strand.
TCCAAACACCAAGCTGGGAGGAGTGGCTGAAACCCCAGAGGGCTGGGCTGCCATTCAGTGGGACCTGGACAGCTGGAGAGTTGGGCAGGGAGGAACTGAATGAAATTCAGCAAGGGCACTGGAGAGTCTGGCATCTGGGCAACAACGACCCCAGGGACCAGGAGAGTGGGAGGACTGACGTGCTGGAGAACAGTGCAGGAGAAAAGGACCTGCAGGTCTTGGTGCTCAGCACGATGGCCAGGAGCCAACAATAGGTCCTGGTAGCCAAGAAGGACAAGGGCATCCTACGGTGGATCAGAAGGGGATGGTTAATTGATGAAGAGAGGTTCTCCTTCCTTCTCTAATCTGCCCTGATGTGACCCCATCTGGAATCTTGTGTCCAGTTGTGGGCCACTCAGTTCCAGAAGGACACAGAGCTGCTGGAGAGAGTGCAGCACAGAGCCACAAAGATGATGAAGGGAAAGGAGCAGCTCCCTGATGAGGAAAGGCTGAGGGAGCTGGGGCTCTTGAGCTGGGAACAAACAAGCCTGAGGGGTGACCCCATGACTGTCGATCAAGATGGAAAGGGTGAGTGTCAGGAGGATGAAGCTAGGCTCTGCTCAGGGGCACCCAATGCTAGGACTAGGGGCACCATGTGTCAGTCGGAACAAAAGAGGTTCCACATCAAGAGGAGAAGACGCTTCTTCCCGGTGAGTGTGCCCAAGCTCTGGAAGAGGCTGCCCAGAGGGGCTGCAGTCTCTTCTCTGTAGCCGTTTCAAACCCACCTGGCTTGTTCCTGTGCCACTGGATCTAGGGGATCCTGCTGTGGCAGGAGGATTGGACTGGATGATCTTTCGAGGTCCCTTTCAACCCCCAGCGCTCTGTGATTCTGTGAAACTTCATTTGGTAAAATGTGTAATAAGCAGTGACAACGGGGATAAGCATAACATTAGCTTCCCTTAGTAAACAACCGAAATGGAGGGATTTCAATAGGATCTTGTGCAGTTTCCTATAGGAATTCTCATTCATGTAACAGGATGGAGAAGATGAATTACACCTGCAGAGTTCCAGTGCTAAAACCATTACACAAACCGTGAATCATCTCCCGCGTAGATGGAAATCAGACAAAATAATATCACTAAAATGTGTTTTTTACTGTCGAGTATTGATAGGTGAATCAGAATGAATCAGTATTCAGTGCAAAACTGAAAAAAGACTGTGCCTCTAATAAATTCAGTACAAGCCTAGCAAAAAAGCCTGCTGTTACCATGAAAGCTCATGTTATCATGAGATTACAACAGACGTTGAGTGAGAATACGTACAAATTTAATGAAATGTAAAAGAAAACACTTCAAATCATAACAAATTTCTGTAGAGCCTTCTATTGCATCTCATCGCCTGCTAAGGGCTCTTGTCATGTTAGCTGCCATATTAAACTACACGGCACTGCCGCCACAACAACATGACATACAACTACAATTTTTTTTTCACTGTAAAGAGAGAAACTTGATCCCATTAGGAAAAAAAAAAACTCTGGAAGAAACAAGGAAGTAGTCCCATCGTAAATAAAAGTATGGGAATAAAAATAAAGTGTAAATAAATTATAAGTGAAATGGTATCATTTCTGTCTGAGGGTGCTGACGCCCTGGAACAGGTTGCACAGGGAGATTGTGGCTGCTATGTCATCCCTGGAAGTGTTCAAGGACAGGCAGGATGCAGCTCTGGGCAACCTGGTCTGGTGAGAGATGTTGCTGTCCCCTGGCAGGGGGTTCACACTGGGAGAGCTCTGAGGTCACTTCATGCTTCTACTTGTATGGGCCTGACTAGATGACCTGTAGAGATCTCTCCCAACTCAAAATATTCTGTGGTTTTGTGATTCTATAGGGAGATACTGAACATTGATTAATAAAGTAAAGCATCACAGATGCAGAGCTCTTCACACACAGGTACACACATGCACACAGTACAGTATACACACACACACCTTCACTTACCTCCATAGCTCTCTTTATATAAGGTATCTGCGTCCCACTGTCCAGATCTTCGTTAATTATAAGTCTCCGTGCCCACTGGCCTGCTCTGACAACGCCATTGCCATGAATCAGGACCAATAATTTTTCAGGATTGGTCAAGGCATCTTCACTCATGAAGATAAAGCTCTTCGGTTCACTCTCAGTCGCGTCAACCTGCAATTACAGACAACACGCAATTTTCTGCATCAATACAGTTGTTTAAAAGACCATCTGTAGTGATAAAGTTAGATACCAGATCAGTGTGAAAAATGTCAGTACTTAATAACTACATGGGTGTTCGTTATGAGGACTAAAGAAGAGTTAAGGAAAAGGTACTGTCTTTACATTGTATCTTCCAAATATAAAAATATATGATGGTTTAGCTCAGAAATCCAACACAGATTGGCATTCAGCAGACATGGCACTACTGGTTCACAACCAGCTGAACAGGAGCCAGCAGAGTGCCCAGGTGGCACAGAAGGCCAGTGGCATCCTGGCTTGTGTCAGCAAGAGTCTGGCCAGCAGGACTAGGGATGTCATGCTCTCATTGACTGGGCACTGGAGAGGCCTCTCCTCAAGCCCTGGGGGCAGTCTTGGGCCCCTCATTTCACGAGACAGAAGGGCTGAATGGAGTCCAGAGGAGCAACAAGGCTGGGGAAGGGACTGGAAAGAAAGGCTGATGAGGAGAGGCTGAGGGAGCTGGGAGTGTTTAGCCTGGTAAACAGGAGACTTGGGGGGAGAGGGGGAGACCGCCTCCCTCTACAATTCCTTGAAGAAAGGTTCTAGTCAGATGTGAGTCAGGGTCTTCTCCCAGGCAACCAGTGCCAGGAGAAGAGGGCAGGGCCTGAAGCTGAAAGGGGAGGGTTAGGTTGGATGTTAGGAAGCTCTTCCTCAGGGAAAGGGTGCTCAGAGCCTGGACTGGACTGCCCAGGGCAGTGGGGAAGTCCCCGTGTTTGCAGGTGTTGGACAGTCTGGCTGTGGCCCTTAGAGCCCTAGTGTGGCTGCTGGGGTGATGTTAGGTGTTGGGCTGGGCTGGGTGAGCTCAGAGGGCTTTGCCAGCCTCAATCCTTCTGTGATTAAAATAAGCAATTTTAAAATTTTTTAATAGGAAACAAAAATTTAGATTCATTAAAAAAGGGGGTAAGAAGAATACTAAAACATTAAACCATCTGCTGCTTATAGAAATATGCTGGTAAAAAATGAAATCCATAAAGAACAATCCAAAAAGGAGGGGTGGACATCAAGTGATTCGTCACCTCTGATTTGCCTTAAGCAATGATGATGTTCTGAAATACTACGGAAAAAAACCACTGGAGAGCTCCATCTCGACCAGCTCGGTAAACACCCAGTAAGCCATGCAGGAATGGGTACTCTGGGGTTCTCTACTATGAACTCAATAGTACAGGGTTCATAAAACACAGAAACTCGTTTTGGCTCTAAACAAAGGCTTCATTGAGAATCCTGCACCTGGGTCAGTGCTGAGCTACTTCACTATAGGAACAGATTAGCAGCCAGCTTTGATATTCAGTGAACCATAATCTAATTCCAAGTTTTGTCAGAGTACTTCTCACTCAGGAGAAATAGAAGTTCCATGTAACAGGTCTGCAATGGTTTTACCAAGCCTAGCTCACGGTGGAAGAGCTGTGGTGCAATGAACACCATGAGGGTAGAATAAAATATCTACTCATTCTTCTGACGTTTCCATATCTAATTACTGGGACTTCTTTAATGTCTTTATCAATGATCTGGACAAGTTGAATGGGAGTGTTGAAGACTCTACAGAGGGGTCTACACAGGCTGGAGTGATGGGCTCTGTGGTGGGTCTACCCCTGGATTGGGCTATGGGGGTAAAGGACTGGTCTCAGAGGACCAGGGGACTTTGGTCAACAGTGGCTGAAGATGAANCCAGGTGGGCACCGTTCTATTCTCCCAAAAAGCAACTGACAAGATGAGAGGAACTGGCTTCAAGTTGTGCCAGAGGAGGTTGGAATTGGCCCCAAGGACCAATTTCTGCCTCACAAGGGCTCCCCAGGCCTGGTCCAGGCCGCCCAGTGCAGTGGGGGAGTCCCTATGCCTGGAGGGAGAGGGATGAATAGGGATGTGGCGGTGCTGGAGCAATGGTTTTGATTCAATGAGCTTCAATGTCTTTTCCAGGCAATTCTGTGATGTCCTTTACANAAAGACAGTGTGTGCCTAGGTAGATAAGGATGTCAATGGTAGCTAAGGAGGCTTGTGTCAGCACTGGGTGACTAGCAAGACCTGGGCAGGCATCATTCCCCTGTACTTGCCTATGGGGAGGCCCTACCTCAGAATCCAGTGAGGGTTGGAGCCCTCACTGCCAGAAAGACACTGAGGGGCTAAAGTGGGTCCAGAGAAGGGCGACAGAGGGGGGGTAGAGTCTGCAGCACCAGTGCTCTGAGGAGCAGCTGGGAGAATT
>VZRI01003768.1:19519-93651 GCA_013397515.1 Upupa epops
TTTACATCAATATACAGAAGCAGAAGAAAACATGTCAATCTCCCCATCCTCCTGGACTACACAGCCCACACAGGCTAAACATGCAGCTAATAGGAGCAACCCTGGACTGTCTCATGCTCTGCAAGTGGTGTAAGGGGCAGGTTGGGAAATGAACCTTGCACTGGAAGAGGAGAAGTGGCTACTTGTATTATGTCAGTATTTCCCTCATACTTGATCATTCTTAACTACCCTTTACTTATGGAAAATTGATTCGACTTCTTTTAATGAAATAGGACAAGGGGCAATGGCCTTAAACTGAAGGAAAAGAGGTTTAGATTAGAACTCGTGAAGAAATTCTTCAGTATGAGGGTGGTGAGACTCTGGAATAGGTTACCCAGAGAGGCTGTGGCTGCCCCCTCCCTGGAGATGGTCAAGGCCAGTTTGGATGAGCCTCAGGTCTATCAAGAGGAAGCCCTACTCATGGTGGGGTAGATGGATTAGATGATCCCTGAGCTCCCTTCCAAACTGAGGCAGTCTATGATTCTATAAGTCTGACAATATAACTGTCAAATGAAGTCAACAAAGCTACTTGAACAAAAGGAACTCCTAACTGCAACAACAGTTGACCATGGAGAACTCAAGTCTCTGTTTAGCATTTGCTGCAGTGCTGATGAACCTTATTTCCTGCTCCAAACTTAAGGGAAAACACTGTGAATCTGTATTTGCAAGATACAGCTCAGCAGTCTGGTTCAGTATTTATAAACTAAATTATTGTTTAGTATTGAGGAAACACTAGCACATGCTAAAGATGTGTACTAGAAGATATAACTCACTGAAATGCCTGGTAATGCTTTAATTGAAAAATGTTTGAGGTAGCTACCAAGATCATAAAAAAATGACTCTTCACTCTTCCTGAAATTAATCAGATTTGGAAACTTTTCCTCAAGCTAATTTATCTGCAAACAGTAGTAATTCACTACATGAAGCTTTCACAACAGAACAGAATCAAAGGTCGCTCCCGCACACAACCTTACTTTATCAACAAATCAACACAGACGCACAGAGTCCACAAGAAATGATTTGTATTTATTAGCCACTTTCTCTTCTGGATCCACGCGTGAACGCTTACCTCTGATCCTTTATTTAAACAAAAACTGAATAAATTCAGAAGAACGCTGAACTTCAATCAGTTTAATTTAACAGTTTGATTTGAGTGTCATTCACACACAACAACCATATTACAATAATCTGTCGCTAGGAAAGACACACGAGTAAACTCTGCTTGTAATTTACTGCTTACAGGTACTGTTTAAAGTTTAATTTCCCTTTCCTCAGATTTATTTTTATAAAGCACAAGTGTACCTTAAGGTTTATGAATGTGTTGAGTTATGGTGAATTACCTGAGTTATGTGCTCTACATGTATCACAACTTTCCAAGGTTTTCAAACAGTGAATTATGTTTTCCATATGAGTTCTGTCTCAAATGAGCTATCACTTAACACACTAGTGCCAGTCTACAGAGTATTTCAGCAGTAGCTATCTTACCAGGTAAGATCAAACTAGACACTAACACAAGTTCTGGAGAGGGACTTTTTCCAAGTGACAAGGGGGCTGGGTACAAGTTGAAAGAGAGCAGTTTGAGATGAGATCTGAGGTAGAAATCACTGACTCACAGAATTATTGAGGCTGGAAAAGCCCTCTGAGCATCTCCAGCCCAGCCCAGCACCTAACATCACCCCAGCATCCACACCAGGGCGCTAAGGGCCACAGCCACGCTGTCCTTCAACACCTCCAGACATGGGGACTCCCCCACTGCCCTGGGCAGTCCAGTCCAGGCTCTGAGCACCCTTTCCATGAGGAAGGGCTTCCTAACATCCAACCTAACCCTCATCTGGCAGCTTCAGGCTCTGCTCTCCTTTCCTGGCCCTGGGTGTCTGGAAGAAGAGCCTGACTCACACCTGATTGCAACCCCCTTTCAGGGAGCTGTAGAGACAGAGGATTCCTCCCCTGAGTCTCCTCCAAGCTAAACACCCCTGGCTCCCTTAGCCTCTCCTCATCAGCCTTTCCCCTCCAGTCCCTTCCCCAGCCTTGTTGCTCCTTTGCACCTTCTCCAGCCCTTCCATCTCTTTCTTGAAGTGAGGGGCCCAGTGCTGCCTTCAGGACTCAAGGAGAGGCCTCCCCAGTGCCCAATCCAGGGGGAGAATGACATCCCTAGTCCTGCTGGCCACACTCTTGCTGACACAAGCCAGGATGCCCCTGGCTGTCTGGGCTTCCTGGGCACCCTGCTGACTCCTCACTGTCAACCAGTACATCTAGGAGCCTCTCTCCCAGGGTACTGAAAGGCCACGCTTTGCAGCACCTTCTACATTCTCAGAGCTTTGCTCTTTCAGTAGGTAGAAATTCACTCAGGGTCTGTTATCTCCACCGAATGTTCCTTATCGCTGCTTTGTTACCTAAGTCAGTGAATACTTCTTTTGTAAAGCTTGCTCTGATTTTAGGTTTGTTAAGTCATTTGTGGTAATGACCGAACGCTCATTAGCTGCTTGTAATATCGATCAGCAGTTTTAGCTCTTCACAATTTTGAGTGAAAAATTATAAATTGGGATATTCAATATTGTGAAGGCTGTAGCATAAGCGAGTTAGCAAGTTTTATGTGGAACCGTGTAACAGAACATTTTCTTATCTTGTGAAGCAAATGAGCAGTTTTCTCTCTCCACCAGCTGCTCACAATTCTCACAATCTTTTTACGTCTTTTCAGTTTCAATTCCATTTATTTATCGTGTTCTTTCCTCCAGTCACAAGTCGCACCTGTTTCGCTTGTTTGTAGGCTTTGGGCTCGCAATTTTTATCACATTTCTCAAATGGAATAAGAAAAGTATTAGTAGGGTTTTTCTTTCCAATGAGGAAGGTGAGAGATGCCTAGTTTTTACAATACACCAGTCAGGTCTAGTATAGCTTGGGTTGGTAACTGAATCATAAAAACTCAGGCCAGACTGGGTTGGGGAGGGAGCTCACAACTCACCCAGTGCCCATACCCTGCCATGGGCAGCAACACCCCTCACCAGACCAGGGTGCCCCCCACAGACCCTGGCCTTCAACACTGCTGGGGATGATGGAGCAGCCATAACCTCCCTAGGCAACTTGTGCCAGGAGCTCAGCACCCTGACAGGGAGAAACCTGATCTGCTGGAGGGAGGGAAGATGCTGCAGGGAAATCTTGACAGGCTGGGTCAATGGGCAGGGCCAAGGGCACCGTTCCACAAACTGGTCACAGGGACCCCCAGCATGGGGGCATGAGTGGCTGCAAAGCAGCCTGGCAGAGATACCTGGAAACACTGGGTGATAACTGGCTGAACAGGAGCCAGCAGGGTGCACAGGTGGCACAAAAGCCAATGGAATCCTGGCTTGGAACAGCAAGAGTGGCCAGCAGCAGTAGGGATGTCATTCTCCCCTTGCACTGAGGGTGCCTCCCCTAGAGTGCTGGGGGCAGTTCTGGCCCCCTACTTTGAGGAAGAGATGGAGTGGCTGCAGCAGGTTCAGAAGAGCAATGAGGCTGGGGAAGGGACTGGACGGAAAGGCTGATGAGGAGAGGATGAGGGAGCTGGGGGTGTTTTAGCCTGGAGAACACAAGACTCAACAGGAACCATCTACCTCTCTCCAACTGCCTGAAGGGAGGTTGTAGTCAGAGGGGAGGTCAGGCTCTTCTCCCAAGCAACCAGAGCCAGGATAAGGCAGGGCTTGAAGCTGCCAGGGGAGGGTTAGGTTGGCTGTTAGGAAGCCCTTCCTAATGGAAAAGGGTGCTCAGAGCCTGGACTGGACTGCCCAGGGCAGTGGGGGAGTTCCCGTGTTTGGAGGTGTTGAAGGACAGCCTGGCTGTGGCCCAGGAGTGCGCTGGTCTGGCTGCTGGGGTGATGTTAGGTCCTGGGCTGGGCTGGGCTGGATGAGCTCAGAGGGCTTTGCCAGCCTCACTAATTCTATAATTCTGTGAAAACATGTTACTAATTATTTATACTTCCATCTCATGCATTCCCAGAAGCTGTTCAAGAAACATTTGTCCTGTTGGTCTTTAAAAATGAAAGAATAGAGAAGATCACTCAGCAATTATGTCATTAAAATCCGAGAAATACAAAGACTTCCTCTGGATAAAATAATGGCAGTCGTTATATTCAAACCTTCGATGGACCACACAATGAGAAATTTAAAAGAAACTGAAAGATTTCTCCTTGAATTTCGAGTGGTGTATGTTGAACAGCAAGAGAACTACTACACTGTCCAGTAATACTAATGCAGGGTGGATCACTGCCTCCCTGAGTGGGAAGAAATGTTCAGATGTATGTTTTGTCAGAGATGCTGACAAGATAAAATAATGAGCAACATTCCCTCACTTCCAAGCTGCTATTATTTTCATATCCGAGAAGAAATTTACAAACAATTCTGTGCATAAACTGAACTGCCACCTGAGAAGCCAAAAGAAGACAGCAAGTTGGACTTTTCAACCTCCTGTTGCTGTATGAAGAAAGATGAGAGAACATGAAGTGCTGCCACTCCAAACCTATGAAGCATGGCTTTTTTGTAAAGCACTGAAGTCTTGTTAATCCCACTTAACACAGCTCTGAAACTCGTTTCATAAACACAATTTCTGAATCATTTAGGTTGGAAAATACCTCTAAGACCAAGTCCAACCCTGAACCCAGATGTCCCATCCCACCATTAAACCCTGTCCCTGAGCTCCAGATCTCCCTGAGTGTGAAACACAACCAGAGATGGCGATTCCACCCCCTCCCTGGGCAGCCTGTGCCAAGGGCTGAGGGCCCTTACCAGGGAGAAGTTTCTCCTTAGGGCCAACCTCAACTTCCCTTGGGGCAACTTAATCCAATTCACCTACTCTGAGGCGGATGAGAGTGAAACCTTGGTGAGGAAAACTCCACATCCTCTCTGGGCAGCCTGTGCCCGGGCTCCATTATGCTCCTAATGGAAAAGTATTTCTTGATGTTGAGGTGGAACCTACTGTGCTCCAGCTTGAACCTGTTGCTCCTCATCCCATCACAGGGTACTGCTGAAAAAAGCCTGGAACTTTCCTCTTGATCCCCACCCCTCACATATTTACAGACATTAATGAGATCCCCCTCAGCCTTCTCCTCTCCAGATTATACAGCTCCAGCTCTGTCATACATATAATAAGACATAGTATGTCATAGTATAATAATGTAAGAACATAGTCACAAGAGCAGCCATCTTGGTCCAATCAAGGCCCTTGGGTCCTTAATAAGGGACCAGTATGAGAACAGGGAGTGAGTCTTCCCAGGTCTTAGAAACCAGTAACTCCAGAGCTTCCCAAGCTACAGTTTAACTGGTCAGGCATGTACAACACTTTAGTGCATCTACCCCACCTTGGTTGTGTCGGATGGGCGTTCTGAATGCACCAGACCCTCTGTCCTTGATAGCATTCGGTGGCAACAAGCTCCACAATATAATTGGGACGTATATGAAACAGCACTGACTTTCTTTCTGTAGTGATCTCCTGCCTGATGATTTAAACTTGATGCCTCTTAGTTTCTCTATTATGAAGAAAGTGTAACACCATTCCCTATTCATCTTCTCCACAGCTTTCATGATTTTATAGATTTGTCATATTCCTTCCTCAGTCGTCTATTTTCCAACCTGAAGAATCTTTGTCTAATCTTTCTTTTTTGTGAAAAGCATTTCATGCCTGTGATCATCCTCGTAACCCTCCTCTGTGGTTTTGGTTTTCTTTAGATAAAATTCTTCATAACCTTTTTCATTCGGTGTCCAGACTCCATGTGGTGTTCAAGATGAGGGCCCACATAATGAGTGGAATGATGATGTTTTTCTGTTTCGTTCTCAACACCTCGTAATTCCTAACATCCTATTTGCTTTGAGGGTTTTCAACTGCCACTGAGCACTAACTGATGTTCTCAGGGAACTATTCACAATCAATCCAAAGCTCTTTCCTGAGTTGTAATAGCTCATTTAGAGGCCACCATTGTGTTTACAGAGCGAGTTATTTTCCCCATAATTTCACATTTACCAGAATTGAATCTCATATCGTTTTATCATCCAGCCATTCAGCAGCATGAAATAATTCCCCAACTCAGCTTTAGATCTAAGTGTTCTAAATAATTCTAAGAAAAAGAACAGGAAAGTTTGTTAATGTCTATTAATTTTCTTTCCTTTTATTTACAACTCTGACAGAGGGAGTCTTCAGAGCACTGCAAAATTACTTAATCTGTAAGACATGAACATATTCCTTCCCTTTTAACCAATCATTACCTCATTAAAATTCCCCCCTATGCTTTTTAGAAGTGCTAGGTGAGGTCGTTGATGGCTCACTGGAAATCCTCATTGGAAATCCTCATACTCTTTTACTGACAAGATCTCGCTTTTTCAAGTGATCTCTGACACCTTCAATGAATTCTAGTAGGTATTTTTTTCCGAAAGAAACCTGTGCTGACTTTCTCCCAGTCTATTATTGCCTCCTGATACACTGGAATCACTATGAATCACTCCTGGAGGCCTTCAAACACTATCACATTTACTTTTTTCCCATTTCTCTGATGAAATAGCTGATTTCAGCAGCAAGTTACATACTAGTTGGCTGTTTTGCAGCTTCATATTTGATTACTTATAGAACCCTGGGCTTAAAACTCATCTCACGCTGGAATTTGATTATTACACGATATAACAATTTGTCCTAAGATCTCTAGCGATATGAAAAACTTCACACAGTCTGTCAGAATTATATCCTAGGCTTTCCTTAAAGAAAAAATAATAACCAAGCGTGGAAACTAGACAAATAATATTGGAGATAATCATGATAGTTTTTCTTATTTGAGCTCAGCATTCTTTTTGCTGACAGCTCATCTATCAGCCCCATCAACTCTCTGTTAATGTTAGCCTCAAACAACTCTAACCAGCTCCTCAAATTCAGTCTTGGGTGATCCTGTCATGATTTTGTATGTAACTTGCCAGCATTTACACTCATCCTGATCTCCTTTGCTCACACAGGACTTGTGACACGACGTCTTGCTACTTCTATTAGTATCCTTTACCACTTAAACTAGTGCTGTCACTTGGGAGTTTGTGAGTGGTGATTTAATTATAACCCTTAGATAGTTTAATTTTTCACCTTGCTTCTTTCTTTTCATTTTCCTAGGCTTCCTCATCTCCTATTTTTCACTGTAGTGAGGGCTTCCTACACATAGTAGTCATTACTAAAGGATGGTGCTCAGGCCTCGCCTCAGATTTTTCACACTGTTGACAATCAAACAGCTGCAATATATCCTGCCAGCTTGTACTTTGCTCCAAAGTCTGGTGAGGAGAGCCTGAGAGTGCTGGGAGTGTTTAGGCTGGAGAAGAGGAGACTCAGGGAGCACCTTCTCTCTCTCCCCAACTCCCTGAAGGAAAGTTGTAGTCAGGTGGGGGTCAGGCTCTTCTGCCAGGCAACCAGCACAAGGAGGAGAGGGCAGGGCCTGAAGCTGCCAGGGGAGGGTTAGGTAGGATGTTAGGAAGCCCTTCCTCACAGAGAGGGTGCTCAGAGCCTGGACTGGACTGCCCAGGGCAGTGGGGGAGTCCCCGTGTTTGGAGGTGTTCAAGGACGGCCTGGCTGTGGCCCTGAGTGCCCTGGTCTGGCCGATGGGGTGATATCAGGTCTCAGGCCAGCTAGGCTGATGTCTACATAAGGAAATCTGAAGTGGGAAAATGCTTCCTCAAGTGGTCTTGGACCTTGAGAGCAGCATATGTGGTTTAACAGCGAGGAGGAGGGCTGCTGATCACTTTCCGGCTGTTCCATGGAGCACCTGAAACAGCTCCTTCTGCCCTGACCAGGAGACACTAGCAGAGAAATCTAAGAATACTTTGAGCAGTTATCAAAACATTGCCTGAACAATGCCTAGGGAACGGATATAGACTGTGAAACAGAACCCCAGGCAATGCTACAGTCCTGGGTGTGAGCGACCAGCAGAGAAGGATTTAGGGGTGCTGGTAGACAGCTGGTTTCAAAGGAGCCAGCAGGGCGCCCAGGTCACCAAGAAAGCCAAAACCATCCTGGTCTTCATTAGGAACAGTATGGTCCGTGACAAGACATGGAGATGGTCTGGAAAGACAAGGAGATGCTGGAATGGGTCCAGAGCAGAGCTACCAAGCTCAGGAGAGGAAGCCGAGGGAGCTGGGCAGGGTGAGTTTGGAGGATGCTGAGGCGGGACTTTCTTGCCCTCTCCAACTCCCTGAAGGGAGGTTGTGGAGGGATAGCTGTTGGCCTATTCTCCTTGATGACTGTTGACAGAAGCAGGAGCACTGGTCTGCAGTTGAGGCAGGAGAGGGTTAGATTGGATCTGAGGAAGAGATTCTTTGCAGACAGAGTGGTTGGGCACTGGCAGGGCCTTCCCAGGGAGGTGGTGGAGTCCCCATGCCTGGAGGTGTTGAAGAACCATGTAGCCATGGTGCTTCCCACCCTGCTTGAGTGGCAGCAGGGAGGGGGTCAGGTTATGTTTGTCAGTCTCTCAGGGATTGAAGTTTTTGTAGGTAAGGGCATGGTTGGATTTGGGGATCTAGGAGGTCCTTTCCAACCAGGATGATTCTGTGAAACACTACAGAACTGCTGAATCAAAGACTTTTCCCTTGTTTAGACTAACTAGGGTTTTTTTCACTGTATATAAAGAACAACAGTAATGTCTAAGCCTCTCAATAACTTAAGAATTCCTTGTATCAGTGAAGAATAGGAGAAAATATGTACACCTGAAAATCACTGTGGTATCACATGTATTTACAGACAATCTCATACATGTTCTTTGCAAAATGCCTCCTCCCAACTCAGAGCTGATCAAATATTCTCACTAAACAACAGCAATACTCTGTATGATGTACATGCTACAAGCTACTGAAAGGTTTTCAACATAAGTTTAAAACATTTACAAAGACTTTTATCAGGCAGAAATCCCTTCCTGTGAGGGTGCTGAGGCCCTGGAACAGGTTGCCCAGGGAGGTTGTGGCTGCTCCATCATCCCCTGCAGTGTTGAAGACCAGACTGAATGGGTCTGTGGGCACCCCTGTCTGGGGAGCAGAGTTGCTGCCCCTGGCAGGATGTTGGCACTGGGTGAGCTCTGAGCTCCCTTCCAATCTAAACCAGTCCATGATTCAAAAAACCTATGGTTCCAGTAATGAAACAGAAAATTATACTCACTGGGAGGGTTACTTTCTTCAGGTGGCATTCGTTTTGCAGCAGCTCATAAACATATTTAGTAATGATCTGGAAGAAACAGAAATAACACAAACTGTTATTAAACAACTCAGAGTAATGACATAACTAAGCAGACAACCTAAAGGCTCGTTGGTTAAAGTTCCAAGCACTTGTACAGGTTTTGCCACTGATCTGAACCCTGTACTGTACAACTAATTATAGAACTTGCAGCTTTTCACAAAAAGGTCCTCTCTACTCCTTGGAAAAGGCTGCTCGACAGTACAAAGAACCTGAAACTCTACCTGTGGATTCATCACGTGCTGCTGGATGAATAATTATGTGGCTCAAAACCAAGGATTATAACCAATTAATATAGACTCAGGGGTACAAGAAAGGCTGTCTTGCAAAGAAATACTTTAAAAGCATTTTTTTCACAAGCAGGACTCCTGAAACCGTCTCGCCCACAGGTTCCCTTCATGAACTACATGGAGAGCAGATCTTTAGTCACCCTCAGCACAAGTTGACTGTTCACTGAATGGAGGGAGGGATGGGTCAAAGGTTTCTAAATAGAAGAAAAACTCTGACTGATTCCCCACTATGCGGGGAGGAGTTTAAGTCTCTTGTCTCCATGTAGAAATAAAATTGAAATTTTAGACCTGAAACAAAAGGAATTATTTCAAAGAGGAACCTGAAAAAGAAAAAGGATTCTCAACCTAGTTGAAACGAAAGACTGGCTGTCTCAGGCGTAACGAAGACCGTTCACATTTTAAAGGCTTTTGCACTACCTAGGGAAATCTTTCCTCACCCTCACACAGTCTAATAGAAATTGAGATACAGATGCAAGAACTTTCTAACTTATTATTAATCTGGGAATTAAGTTGAGGAACTAACTACAGTGCTTTGTCCATATGGGGCTGTAAAAGCCGTTTCAGAAGTCACTGGATTTCATTGCCTATAAGAGTTGAAAAATTAAAAAGAAAAGGGAAAAAAAAGGCAAATTAAAGGGAAAAAAGAAGAGTGCTCATTAAGAACCCCAAGTGCTTGCCTTCACTTTCAAGACTGGGGAACTACGTTTAAATTACAGACAGGACAAGGTTTGAGTTCCAAAATACTAATCCAAGATACGTGAGTACAAACCCAGCTGGTATCCCTTAGCCCAATGCCTCACAGACACAATTATGGCCATCTGAACCCACAGCACATTAAGCCACATCAGAAATGTCGGCTGTAACGAAGCTTTCAAGCAATGGCATCTTAACGATGTGCTGAGAACCCAGCAAGTAGGAGCCAGGGTACCATCAACTTCTGTTCTAATTTTCCTAATGCACAATCACCACATAAAGTTTCGGTGAAGTCTGAAAGTTTTCATTACGTACACGGGAGCAAACACAACATCCAAACAGTTGGTTGGGACACACCTGGAGCAACTGTTCAATAGAATCATAGAATCATTAGGGATCAGAAGGGACCTCGAAAAAACATCCAGTCCAATCTCCCTGCCACAACAGGATCACCCAGACCAAGTTACACAGAAACACATCCAGGCAGGTCTGGAACATCTCCAGAGAAGGAGACTCCACAACCCCCCTGGGCAGCCTGTTCCAGTGCTCCATTACCCTCACTGTGGAAAAGTTCCATCTGATATTGATATGGAACCTCCTCTGTTCCAGCTGGCACCCATTGCCCCTTGTCCTATCACCAGATGCCCTTCAGGAGAGCCTGGCTCCATCCTCCTGAACACCCACCCCTCACAGATTTATAGACATTAATGAGGTCACCCCTCAGCTTCTCCAAGTTCAAGAGACCCAGCCCCCTCAGCCTCTCCCCATAAGGGAGGTGCTCTAATTTCTTCATTATCTTTGTTGCTCTACACTGGACACTCTCCAGCAGCTCTGTGTCCTTCTTGAACTGAGGGGCCCAGAACTGGACACAGTACTCCAGATGCAGTCTCACCAGTGCAGAGGACAGGGGCAGAAGAACCTCTCTCGATCTGCTAACCATCCCCCTTCTGATCTCCCCCAGGAGGCTGCTGGCCCTCTTGGCCACAAGAGCACATTGCTGGCTCAGAGTCATCCTGCTGGCCACTAGGACCCCCAGGTCTCTTTCTCGTGGTCTGAAGCTGGAAAAGGACAGAGTGAGGCTGGACAGGAGGAACAAGGTCTGTCATCTGAGGGTGGGGGATCCCTGGAACAGGCTGCCCAGAGAGGGAGTGGAGGCCCCATCCCTGAAGCCATTCCAGGTCAGGCTGGCTGGAGCTCTGGGCAACCTGGGCTGGTAAGTGCTATCCCTGCTTGGTGTAGGGGGTTGGACTGGATGCCCTTTGAAGGTCCCTTCCAACCCTGTAATTCTCAATTAAGATGAATTGATGAAAGCTAATTAAAAATGTTAGCTATATGTCCCTCCCCTTCCTTATACAAAATCCTTTATTAGGATCATGTGAGTTCTCTGCTACCCTGCTCAAATTTGTTTATTGGTAGGATTATTTTGGGAAAAAAAGTTATGGTTTTAAAGAAAACCAGTCTTACTGAACATTAGTATCGACAGGGGAACTGCATTTTGAGGAGGAATTTAGCTGTGAGCGATGAGTTGATTTAAGACATGTTTATCCCCAAAGCAGTATGTTAGGAACATGCACACAGTGTAATTTTACCTTCAGGGCCAAATTTTTATGGTTCACCGAAATCAACTTCACTGTCATGCCAACAAGTAAAGCAGTTAAGTTCCTGCAGTCTCAGATGCTGAGGCTGTACAGACATTAAAATGAGTATCGTGCTACTGTGGCCTCAGACGTAGAAATTGTATTTCTCACTCTAAATCCAGGCACCAACTAACCACAAAAACCCACTCCAGTTTGAAGAGAAAAGATCATTGCGATGGACAAAACATATTTAAGTACTGCTTGCAAACCCCTATCCTTTTATCCAACTATGTGTTTGTCTCTGTTTCATCTATTCTCTCTCATTTATTCAGATTCTGATGTCTTCAGGGCAGAAGGAGAGCTTTACTCATTTTTTTTCCCACAGCCTGGCTCTATGGGGTTCTGAACCTAACTGGCTCCTTAGATGCAACTTTAATATAATAAATAGTGGTATCAGCTGTAAAATGAGCCTGTTAAATCTGTATAGAGAAGATTTAACTTAATGAATCTTTTAATGAGACTTACAGCATGGCAGGAGTTTGAAGGGACCTCTGGAGATGATTCAGTCCAACCTCCTGCTCCAGCAGGGTCACCCAGAGCACTTGCTCACAATGCTGTCCAGAGCAAGAGTCTCCACAACCAATCTAGGACTGGATTCTGCCAGTCACAACGCAAAGATGTTTCTCCTCATCAAAGTTCAGGTGGTACGTCCTGGATTCCAGTTTGTGCCCATTGCCCCTTGTGCCTCGGGGCACCAGTGAAGAGCTGACCCTACTCACATCTATAAGATCTCCTTTCAGCCGGCTCTACTCCAGCTGAAGAGAGCCCCAGGACTATCTCAGCCTTTCCCTGGCACAGATGTTCCAAAGTCCCCAGCATTTTCATAGTCTCTGCTGGACTCTCTAGTAGCTCCCTGACTCCCTTGAGTCAGCAGTTAAGCAGCTCAGAACTGGACCCAGGACTCCAGATGTGGTCGCCTGAGGGCACAACAGAGAAGGAAAAGAACCTTCCCAACCTACTGGCCACAGTCTTCATGTATCCCAGGAGACCACTGGCCTTCTTGGCCATGAGAGCCCGCTGCTGGCCAATGGAGAACTTCTTGTTTACCAGCACTCTCAGGTCCTTCTCTGCAGAGGTGCTTCTCAGCAGGTCACTCCTGACAGACAGTGGTATGGGGGTTTCTCCTCCCCAGGGGCAGGGCTCTGGCTGAACTTCATTTGGTTCCTCTCTGCCCAACTCTCCAGCCTGTCCAGGCCTTACCACATGGCAGCACTGCCTGACTACATTGTCAGCCACCATACCCGGTTCTGTGTCATTAGCCATGGGCATCAATGTTTCTCATCCAGACTTGGTCGCTCAAGGCCTCATCCAGCTTAGCCTTGAACACCTCCAGGGAGAAGGCAGCCACAGCATCTCTGGGCAATCCATTCCAGAGTCTCTCCTTCCGGGCACTGAAGAGCTTTCTCAGATCTAGTCTGTCCTCCCCTCCTTCAGTTTCAAACTATTTTCCCCTGTCCTGTTGCTGGATCCTGTTGGGAAAAGTCCCTCTGCAGCCTTCCTGCAGGATCCCTTCAGGTACTGGATGGCAGCTCTGAGGTCACCATCTCACAAGCCTGCATGTGCACAATACAACATCACCATAGATTCTTCTCTTCCCTAGGCTGAACATCCCCAGCTCCCTCAAACTATTTTCACAGTAGAGGTGCTCTGGTCTTTGGATCATGTCTGTGGCCTCCAGTGGGCTCACTCCAACAGCTCCTTCTCATGTTGGGGACACCAGAATTGACCACAAGATTCATGCTGGAGTCTCAGAAGAGCAGAGTAAAGGGGCAGATTTATCTGTCTTGAAGATCCATCACAGATAATTTTATGTTACAGATTTTATCCTCACAGATGCTTTTGATTCTTAATTTTGAATTATTTGTTTTAAAATTATCCTTCTGTAGGAACTAAAAGGAGAAACGCACTGTGCTATAACATAATCCTAGTTAGACTTGATATCACAGAACTGTACAGCTTAAACATTACAGATTTATAACTTCTAAGTAGCCACAATCCCTTGAGGTAGTGACATTACCCTGGGCACACTGGTTTTATCTTTGAGATCTGAAAAGTGCTGTAGGATGCTGACCAGTGTTGCCTTGTGACTCCTTGCATGAGGAGGTGAATATGGTTAAGCTTTGTGAACTCTCCTGGAACTAATCTTCAGTCATACGGCTGCTCATGACCACAGGTATTAAGTGACAAGGGCGGCTCTATCCAGTCCAGTGTTAATAACTCATCTGGAACTACCAAGCAACAAAGTGCACCTTATCGGGTACACAAACCCCAAACAGACTATCTGAACCATAGTGATGTGATTAAAGGTTGTGGGGTGGATGGCTGGACTTTATGTTAAGGTCTTTTTCAACCTTGATGATTCAGGGTTGAGCCACTCAACCCTGACAGTTCAGTTCTGGGCCCCCCATGTCAGGAAAGACATGGAGATGCTGGAACAGATCCAGAGCAGAGCTACCAAGCTCAGGAGGGGTTTAGAGAACTAGTTGTCTGAGGAGAGGCTGAGAGAGCTGGGCAGGTTTAGGTTGGAGAAGAGGAGGCTGAGGCCAGGGACCTCTTTTACAGTCTTCAGTGCTCACAGCTGCCCTTCTGAGGAACTTAAATCAATCAGTCTTCTGTTATTGCACACAACAGTGTGAACAACTCCAGAAACACCTTTCTGAAGTGCTAATGGTGCCAAATACAACATATTTGAGGTGCTGGAGTGGGTGCAGAGAAGGGAAGCAAAGCTGGTGAAGGCACTGGAGGTCACATGTGATGAGGAGAGGCTGAGGGAGTTGGGATTGTTTAACCTGAAGAAGAGGAGGCTGAGGGGAGACCTACCCTGCAGGTAGGCTGATGTTGGACTCTTGTTCCCACTAACTGCTGACAGGACAGGAGGAAATGGCCACCAGTTGCACCACGGTAGGTTCAGATTGGAAATGAGGACATGTCTGCAGTGACAGAGCAGTCAAACACTGGAACAGGCTGCCCAGGGCAGTACTGGAGTCCCCTCCCTGCAGGGGTTCAAAAGGCAGCAGATGTGGCACTGTGAGACACGGTCTGGTGGTCATGGAGGTGCTGGGTTGAAAGTTGGGCTTGATGATATTAGAGATCCTTTCCAATCTTCATGATCTTGTGATTCTGAGATATACTAAATTAGCTGTCTTACGGATAACTGGGAGATGGACCTATGGAATCAACTGTGATCCTTCATGTGGATCCAGTATGTTTCCTGTTTTAAAAACAGTGAAATTTAACCTGATTACTTTGATGTCCAGCAAAAAGGACAGAGTCATAACAGACCACAAAAGGAAAAGAGAAACATCTTAACTTCTGTCTGAGATGAGATCTTACCCCTGCACAGCTAAGTGTTCTGTATAATCCTGCATGCAATCTGCTGAGCAACAGTGACACTCCAGGTGGAAATCTCATTCTGGGCGATATAACAGCACAGGTCCTGGGGCTCCATGTGACTTGTGTTCTTTTAAGACTGAGTTATTCCTACAGATGACTTTATTTGAGACTGTTTTCCATTACCAAAAAAGCACTGGAAAAAATCTGCTGGCAGTAGAATTTGTAAAGTATTTGGCATGCAACATACTGATGCTCTGCGATCAAAAGATCAATACCTGCATCCAACTATGTGAAAAGAGAAATCAAGCCATGGGGACCTACACGTCTACAATTACACAGAACCTCAAGTGTAAACATGAGTACAAGTGGAAATGAATACCAAAGAGACTCCTCAATGTCTCTAAGTACCAGAGGTTTTTACAGTCTGGAAAAGTGGACGATCAAAAATACACCCAGAAAGCACAAAGGCAAGTCCAAAATAACTGTAGTAATAAATAACTGCAATAAATAAAGTAATGTACGGAATTTTAAGTCTGTAAGGAACTGAAAGGAGCCTTACAATGCATATCCAAAATGCCAAGAACTGGTCTGGCACACACAAGGAGGAGAAGAACTGCAGCTGACCCAGAGATGAACTTTTCTGTAACAGAGATAGCCAGGTATGCAGACAACGAATCACAACTCAATGGCTTGTTTCATAACACCTACATCCTAATCCAGAGGAGCTGCTTCAGTACATACCACATCAAAAGCCATGCTGGGACGCAGTGAAGTGCACTGAGCCTTGCTGGTTGAGCAGCCCCCTGCTGTGCTTTACAACTCAAGTCCTCTGAATTCTCTTATTTTTCCCTTAAGTGTGCTTTCAAAACCAACCATGGGCAACTCTACCCACTGCCAGACTACGTGTACGAACACAAGAGCAAACCCACTGCACTGGAGAAAAGAAAAGATGAAGTGAATGATGCAAACCTGCAAAATGTTTTCTCAAAAGCAAATTCACTGCAAAAAAACTCTACTAAAGACGTGGCATAGTCCTCTGTGATCAGTGGGCTTTCGCTTACAAACTGGCACCTATGAGTAGTCAATGGAAATCATTACCTCCCAGCAAATGTTCATGGATTCACAACAGATGTGAGGAACTCTCTGGTTAACACAAAACACAAAGTCTCTTTGAAGACAATCAAAGGCCACATGTCCCTGTTTTCTCCTATACCATGACCGAAACACCTACAACCCTGTCTAGAGGCTGGTGCACAGTTAACACATGATCAAGAAGAACAGTGCATGTGTGGTAAGAGACAGGACAAAGTGCATGTGAGCAGTTGACACTACAACCACTTACATGACAGAGGACGGATTACAAGACCTTGGAGAAAGGATAGTGGAGTTCAAGCTGTTAACCCAAGCTGTCCACACCACTGCCAGCTCCTGCACACTTCTAGCAGATTTCTGGGAAAGAAAGAATCAGAGCAAATTACCAGTTAAATATTGCTCTGGAGGACCAGTTCCAGCTGGATGGATCTGAGATTTCCCACATCCTGCTTCTCATTCGCAGCTATTCAAAATGCAAACAGAAACCCATCACCACCATTAGGACTCCTGTTACCACTTTTCTCTACTTGTCTACTTCAAGAGTAAGACACAACTACTCTCTCAGATCCAATCTAACCCTCCTCTGCCTCAACTGCACATCATTGTTCCAACTTCTGTCAGCAGGCACCAAGGAGAAGAGGCCAATACCCACCCCTCCACAGCCTCCTTTCAGGGAGCTGGAGAGGGCAGTAAGGTCCCCCCTCAGCCTCCTCTTCTCCAAACTCAACCTGCCCAGCTCTCTCAGCCTCTCCTGACACGACTGGTTCCCTCAACCCCTCATGAGCTTGGTAGATCTCCTCTGGATCTGTTCCAGCATCTCCATGTATTCCCTAATAGCAATCATTCTGGTTGCAAGTTGTAATTACTGCATAGAATTGTTTTGTTAAAGAATAATGTCGGTATTACACTTAAAATTGAGGAGATGATAGCTACTAAAACATAGGTGTGATGGTGCTTTCCTTTGTGCTTGAATACTTAGGTTTTTTAAGCTGTATCATAAAGCCAGTTGGCAGATTATTAGGGTCATTAGTAGTTTATTACTGCTCTATTAACCTTATGCATTAACTATAAACCCACCGTAATCTCCTACATAAGCATATATGAAATCACAATTAAATGTACTAGTGAGAAGGACTTGCCCAGTAGCTACTGAAGTCTGACCACCTCAACCTTCTACATCGGACATATTTTGCTAGACTGAGTGGAATAAAAACGCCAGCTTTTCTATTTTCATTTATAGATCATATTTTCAAGTAATTAAAATTCAGCTAAAGAGTTTAGGCCCCTCTGCACTACCAGTATTTTCTAAGAACTCTGTGGCAGCTTAATGCAGGTTGGAGGTTTTATCACTAATTTTAAAAATAAATGAGTCTAAACCACGCTGCTACGAGTTAACAGAGCTTCTAGTTTTATAAGATTTGTCTCTTTGTTTGGAATAAGCACTTTGATGCAAAAAAAAGAGAAAAGGAGCCCGAAAAAGAAACAATCTGGTGGTCTGCCCACAACTTCGCAGAGCAGGAGCGACAACGTTCAGTGAAACAAATGCGAAATGAATTCCAACTGACTGCCCTGAGGCAAATCTCAAGTGGTGGGACTGACCCGAGGCTTGCTGCTGCCATAGCCTTGGTTGAATGAGCTTTACTTTGACCCTCGAGTGACAAACCTGCCGATAAGCAGCAGTGGGAGATGTGAAAGAAGTTCCTGACACACTGCTCTTGGACACATGCATCTTAGAACCGGGACAAACAAACTAAACCAACCCACAACTACCAGCACCACCGTGACAGAATAAAACGTCCTAGATGCTGAAGGGACTCTGTTCACTTCACCCAAATAAAAAAAATAAATCAATGCCATTTGAAAAATCCACAAAAGGCCTCGCTTGGATTAGCGTCTGGGAGAACAACACATTAAGAAGGAATTGACATTACCTCTGAGGGATTTCTGGTGGTTTTTACTGAAAGCAATTCAATTTGGTCTTAACACATGGGTCTGATATTCTGGATCCTGGGCTGACCGATCACAAATAGGATCTCAAGATCTTTTCAGAGAACTAATTGAGAAACAACAGGGATTTGTCACGAAAGCAGCATACACGTTGATGTGATTTGACCCAATGCTTTGTTACATGGTCTTTGCTGACACCTGTTGGCTTATTTCTTCTTTTTCTTTTTTTTTTTTTAAATAATCTCTAAACTTAGAGATCAATTGACAATTATGTGGCTTCAGAAATGTCTTACTGATGTGGCCAATTCTCAATTCTTTTAAAACATGCCTACAAATTCATATGTAGGCGTTAGCACAAAGCACAGGCTTCAATCAGGTACCTCGTGCTAGAAGCAATTAAATAGCATCAGAAAGCATGACCTCTATCCCCAAGATGAGATAAAGAATGTAAGGATGAAAAGGTGGTAAAACAAAGAAGGAAAGTGAAAAAAGCCCCAAAGAATAACAGAGGAACAAATACAAATGGGGTGTATGAGCACGTTTTAATATCCCAATTCAGGACCTGAACCACAGGATTATTACCTTTAAAATTCCTCTGAGATAAGCTGTGAAAAGGGACCTGGAGGAAACACCAGCCACAGTTTTGATTATTATGAGTATTTAAGAAAAAAATATAGGCAGAGAAGGTGGTTTGGAAAGGTTAAAAATCCATGCCAAACCCGATAGTTAAATCACACTGGCTTTTGTAGTCCCAGACAAAAAGTCACCGATGTGTCAAGCATCTGATTTGGCCACTTTTGATTCCTCAGCACAAATCAACAGATAAACATTCACAGATGGACTGGAGGCTTTATTTTATGTAAATCCAGAGCAGAATTCAAATTAACACTTTCTCTCCATGGCAAGATGTCTTAACCATTTTGTCACCATGCTCCACAACAGTACTGGGTCAAAATACATAAATTTAGCTGAAAAGGGGCACAGCACAGACTGCCAGAAGAGGAGGTTTTTTTCTCTCTACAAACAGTAGCTCATATCCCCAGGAGCACAAATCACAGAAGTGTTTATAGTTTTCCTGTTAAATAATACCTATAATTATTTTGATTGGGTCACATAAAGCAAACGGATCGCACAGGGGTCATTATCTCAATGCATGCAGAGGCAAACTTGGGATCTCACTTGTTTTGAGGAGCTGGAAAAATTTAACTTCTGAGAGAAGCAGGCAGCTCGCTTTCTGCTTTGCTGTCTGCGGTTATCACACCTGGTACTCTGAAAGAAACTTCCCCTTAAGGAGAAAAACCTGCCCTGAAGGCATCGTCTCCTCTGGGGATATCAAAGTGAAGGTTAAGAAATCACCTCAGACATTGATGAACCTTTTTCTATCCTTTTTCCTCACCTTTTCTCAAGAAAATATTTCCTTGTTCTATTCCACATGACTGAACTCATCTCACCCAGCCTTGTGCTGTGCTGGCAGGCAACCTCAAACAGGGAGCTGACTACAAAAAACCCTCCAGGTTTGGCAAGTTGCAGGAGAACTTCTGACCATGAGTGAAGGAAAACTGGTTCCTATGTGACAACTAAAATCCTGACACCTTCCTCTCTTATAAAATACAGGAAATAATTTAATTGAAGAATCACATAAATTATTATTTAAAATGTCTTCATTAAATCAAATTTGGAAAGGTTAATTTAGGGTGGGTTTTTTTCCTACTTTATTTTTAGAACAGTCCTATAAGGAAGAAATATTCTTGGTAACTCCTGAGATTAATAAAATAAACTGCCAAGACGATAATATTCCACTTGAAAGAAGGTGACTGTTAGTTGCTCATTGGTATTTAAGTTGATGATGCCCAAAATGCAGATCCTTTTATACAATCACAGAATTCTCATGGTTGGAAAGGACCTTCAGGATCATCAAATCCAGCCCACCTCCCAGCATCTCCCTAACCCTTAGACCATGGCCTCAAGTGCTCTTCCTATGAACTTATGACTAAAAAATTAACTTATCAATAGTCCAGCACATATATGTCCAAGCACAACACATCAGTGTAGTGCTTCTCAATCAGTTACCAGGGCACTAGTATCAAGTGAAAGGGGGCAAAGAAGTAGTAGCAGAGCTTGGTACTCTGCAATTTACTGTGTTTTAATGAATTTTACATAAACAGAATCACTGAATCACTTAGGTTGAGAAAGACCTTCAAGCTTATCGAGTCAAACCCAACTGTCCCACCGCTACTGCTAAACTGTTCCTGAGCTCCAGATCTCCATGACTGTGGAACACGGGCAGAGATGGCGATTCAACCCCCTCCCTGGGCAGCCTGTGCCAAGGGCTGAGGACCCCTTCCAGGGAGAAGGTTCTTCTCAGGGGCAACCTCAACCTCAACAGCCTCTGGGGCAGCCTGAGGCCATTTCCTCTTATCCTGCTCCTTGTTCCTTGTGAGAAGAGACCAACTCCCATCTGTCTGCACCTTATTTTCACACAGCTATAGAGTCTCCTCTTCTCACTAATGATCCCCATGTTAAAATACAGGAAGAAACCACATCTTTCCCAGTCCAGCCACCAAGACACAGTCCAATTACATGTAAAATGCTTGATTTAACAATGATTTAAAAAGATCACAACAATCAATGATTCATAAAATCACACATCTGTGCTTGGAGAAGTCCTTTATGATCAAGTCAAATGTTCAACTCAGCATGATTCTATCCAAATTTGAAATGCTACTGCCTACAAGCCTGCTCTAATGACCCTTTATCAGCAGTGTGACCAGGACTAGTTCATGGTCATGATGCTGTTTATCAATTTCCCAAGAAACGTTTGCACCTAGACACTGAAATGGACATCAACAAGAGTGAGCCGCATTGTGATGTGCAGATTATTATACTATCGCATGACAATTAGCCTGCAGAGGCCTGTTCTTGGTGAAGGATTATTATAGAATAGAAAAGCATTTAAAATCCACAGTATATAAAATAACAGAATCATTCAGGTTGGAAAAGACCCTTCAGATCATCGAGTCCAACCATTAACCCTACCATGAACTCTACAAGTTCACCCCAAACTCTATCCCCTAACACCACAGCTAAACAGATCAACATTCCCTCCCAACTTGGTGTCATCTGCAAACTCACTGAGGGTGCACCCAGTCCCCTCATCAAGCTCACTGACAGAGATGTTAAACAGGCCCTGAGCTCTGGGGGACACTACTTATGTCCAGTCTCCACCAGATTGAACTCTATTCACCACAACTCTTTGGGGCTGGCCATCCATCCAGTGTTTCACCCAGCAGAGGGAACGCAAATAAATGTCAAGAGAATGAAATGACATGGCTAGATAAATTTTGGACTAAAAGCAGACTGTTCTCTGACAAAAACACTTGGCATAATTATCTCAGACAATCTGCATACAGGACAACCTGCACTTCATCAACTACAAAAACCCTGTTCATTGCTCTGTACAACTCATAGCACCATGATCGCACACTGACTGCACTTCTTCATTCACCACTGCTACAGTTAGTCAATGATCTGGGTGAATGGAACACTCAAGACCTAATCCAGACAGATGAGCCAGAAGACCAGCATGTAACCACAGCAGTATGACAAGGGACAAGTCATTCCATCATCATCTTGTTTTCCATGCTTTCCATTCTACAATTCAACCTGTAAACCTAGGACTGTTTTTTGACCAGTGTTCACAAGATGGCTCCAATCTGGTTGAGCTCCTCATCACCTCACCACAAAACAGTAGGTTCTGCCTCATTAACAGAGCACTGGAACAGGCTGCCCAGGAGGTTGTGGAGTCTCCTTCTCTAGAGATATTCAAGACCTACCCGGATCTGTCCCTGTGCAGCTTGGTCTAGGTGATCCTGCTGTGGCAGGGGGATTGGACTAGATGTTCTTTTGATGTCCCTTCTGATCCCTAATGATTCTATGATTCATTCATGGCCCCAGCCTGGGAAGCTACTCTTGCAGACTGGTCCTGAAGAAATGGAACCTGCAAAAGGCAAACTGCTACTGTAGAGACACAAAGAGCTCCCAACAGCATCCACAGTGGTTCATGGGCAACAGCAAGGACAGGCAGGCAGAAACCTGCAGCTTGCCATGAGAATCCCATTTTTGTCCCCTCATTGATGACAGAGACCAAGCCTTTTTTTTTGCAGTTAATGAAAGGGAAGCTTTGGGTTTTTTCAACAGCAAAATGCCTCCACGGATACTGGAAACAATTATTGCTGCTCCTTTTGATAGTCAGCCAAATAATCTGTTCTTGGCTGGATTGAGGGGAAGTGAATATTGAGGCTTCTCCTGATATTTGTGCTGGTGGCTGATGTGTCTTATTTTCCCAATATAATATTCCTAAAATAATGAGTTGTAACAAAGGATCAAGAACATATGCATTTCTGAATAGTGGAAATCAGCCCACAATTGCTTCACTCTGTTCTACAACTAGGACACTTTCTACTACTGAATGTAACCAGTCCCCAAAACCATACATCATGGAATCACAGACCCTTAAGATTATCAAATCCAGCCTTCAACCCAAGTCACCCTAAGCCCTGTCCCTTGGCACCAGCTCTATGTGTTGTTTCAATCTCCCCAGACAAAGGCACTCCAACTCTGCCCTGGGCATCCTGACCCGTGTCTGATAACTCTTTGGTGAAGAAATTCTTCCCAAGATCCATCCTCACCCTCCCCTGATGTAGCTGAAGCCATTTCCTCTCTCCTGCTGCTGGACACCAGGAGAACAGGCTGAGCCTCTCTTCACTTCAACCTCCTGTCATGTAGTTGCAGACAACAATAACATCTCTTCGCAGCCTCCTTTTCTTCAAACTAAATAATGCCAGCTTGCTTAGCTCCTACTCACAGCACTGGTGCTCCAGCACCCTTCCCAGCTCCACTGCCATTCTCTGTACCCTCTCATCAGCCCATCAATGTCCATCTTGCAGTGAGGTGCTCAGAACGGACACCAGTACCTGACGTGCAGCCACATTAGTGCCCAGTACAAGGGTCAATCACCTCCAGAGAGCTGGCCATGCTATTTCTGACCGAAGCCAGGATGCCACTGGTCTTCGTGGTCACATTTCTTTCTGAAACGGATCTAAAACCGTGTGCTCACCTTCACTTCCCAGTTGTATTCACCTCATGATTTACCTCCTTCCTATATACTTCCTTCTTGTTATCTCTAGGGTTACAGACTATTTTAATGTTAAAATCCATTAGTAGGTCATTTAATACTGCAGCAAAATGAATTCTG
Organism: Upupa epops; assembly: GCA_013397515.1. NCBI lineage: Eukaryota > Metazoa > Chordata > Aves > Bucerotiformes > Upupidae > Upupa > Upupa epops. Next base: position 43,018 of record VZRI01003768.1, read on the forward strand.
CTTTCTGACAATTTCCTTGCTTCCTGTGGAGGTGGAAAGGTGGAAAAACCCCAAGGACCTTATAAACAGAAAAATAATTGAGTATCTCACTAAAATTCTAACTTCCTCACAGACAGCGGAAGAAAAGACAGCTTTGAACTCTTACGCAGATTGTGAACAGCAATCAGATTTGCCTCACAGAATGATCAACGAACACTTAGGGATCGAGCTTGGAATTATCCCATTATCCCATGTCTGAAAAAAGGCTGTTACCAATGGAAATTCTAATGATGTATTTTACTACTGTTCCATTCTACCTTGCTGATGTAGATTTGATCAAACTAGAAGCCACACAATTGCAACTCTATACGCACCTTGATCGTTTCCATGAGATGACACAATCACAGAATAATCCTGGTTGGAAAGGATATCCCAGACACCCGAGTCCAACCATCCCCACCCCAACAAAAAACCTCAATCCCGGAGAGACTGACAAACACAACCTGACCCCTCCCTGCTGCCACTCGAGCAGGGCAGGAAGCACCATGGCTACAGGGTTCTTCAACACCTCCAGGCAGGGGGACTCCACCACCTCCCTGGGAAGGCCCTGCCAGTGCCCAACCACTCTGGCTGCAAAGAATCTCTGCCTCAGATCCAATCTAACCCTCCCCTGCCTCAAGTGCAGACCAGTGCTCCTGCTTCTGTCAGCAGGCACCAAGGAGAAGAGGCCAACACNGTGCCTCTGTAAAGCCTTCCTGCCCTTGAATAGATCAACACTCCCACACCATTTGGTGTCATCTGCAAAGTGTCTGAGGGTGCTCTCAATCTTCACGTGTAGGTCATCAATAAAGACTTAAGACTGGCCCCAAACCTGAGCCCTGAGGGACAGTGAGTGGCTGACAACTCGATTTCACCCCATTTTATTTTTATTTATATGCGAAGGGGTTTGAAGTAGATGATCTTTAAGATCCTTTCCAACCCTGGCCATTCTATGATTCCACCTACAACCTAAAACACCTGGAAATCTTTCTGCATCCTTGACATGACCACGACCGCAAGCATTTAATTGCGTTGACGTCTGCAGGAACTGGTCAGACCTCTCAGTTGAAGATTACTCACCACATGGTACTTAGCAGAGGGGCATCCAATGCTCCCTGTCATTCCCAAAACGCTGAGATGAGAAGAGGTATGACAATGGAGACCACATCAAAACCCAGGGTGAATGCGAGCTGTGTTCTCGGCTGACTGCTCTGGGTACAAGCTCATGTTATCAAACAAGCTCTTTCCTTCCCTGTTATAAATTGATGTCAAGGCACATGCTCTCTTAAAGTGCATTTTGCCAAACACAGTGGAGCTGAGCAAAGGTACACAAGTTATCACATAATACCTTCAAGTATACAAGTGCATCATGACATTGGTCTTGAGAAATTGATTGGTTGAAGGCCAAATGCACTCTGGAACTAAAACCTCAAATAACAGGGGGATCTGGGATCAGATGGCAGGATCCATATGAACTGCAGCACTTGACAGAGCCATGGCTTTGACATTTTATTCTCTGAGGCTGTGTATCCTGACATGCAGTACCCTTCCCGAGGAACCAGAAAACAATTGTGTCCATAGTGTGTCTTCTGAAGTTTCTTCACACTGTGTCTTCCTACTTACTTCACAAAAGTAATTAATCACTGAATCTCAGAATGGTCTGGGTTGGAAGGGAACTCAGAGCTCAGGCACAGTCAACCCCTGTCAGGGCCAGTGACACCTTCTCACCAGACCAGGATGCCCACAGCCCCATTCAACCTGGCATTCAACACTGCCAGGGATGGAGCAGCCACAGTCTCCCTGGGCAACCTGTTCCAGGGCCTCAGCACCCTCACAGGGAGGGATTTCTGCCTCAGATCTCATCTCAATCTGTTCTCTTTCAGCTGGAACTCAGTCCCCTTGTATTAGCACCAGAGACCCTTGGAAAAAGTCCCAACCCACCTTTCCTGGAGCCCCTTCAGGAATGGGAAGCTGCTCTAAGTTCCCCCTGGAGCCTTCTCCAGGCTGAACAGCCCCAACTGCCTCAGCCTGTCTCACAGGAGCTGGTGCTCCAGCCCTTTGATCATCCTCGTGGCCCCCTCCGGGCTCACTGCAATTATTGCAACTGACTACCTCAAAAATCTCAGAAACCTTTCTCCCTCAGAAGTCAGCTTTACAGCTTTATGAGCAAAGCTTCATCTACCAAGGTCTTTTATCCCAACCCCCTTAGGAGCAAATTTCATCTGCACTCTCTGGAAGCTCCACCATTTCCAGACAGATCCCTGTAAGAACCTTGAAAGGTTGGGATGTACCTGTTCAAAAGACAGTCTGCAGTGTTTTAACTGATCAGCCTGGTAGAACTTTGAAGCTGACCCCACTTTGAGCAGGTGAGATGAATGCAGAATCCCCAGAGATGCAACCAAAATTACTATGTCATTTTGAGATAATGACCAGTTCCACCAGTAAAACTACACAAGCTATCAAAACCACCCTATGCTGGTTTTTGATGGGATAAGTTGGATTGACAGGCTGAAGCCAATTGAGGCCACAGGCTGGGTCCTGCATTTCGGTCACAACAGCTCCAAGCACCGCTCCAGGCTGAGGGATGAGGGGCTCGAAAGCCGCCCAGCAGAACAGGACCTGGGGCTGGTGGTAGACAGCCGGTTTCATAGGAGCCAGCAGGGTGCCCAGGGGGGCCAAGAAGGCCAACAGCATCCTGGCCTGAATCAGGAAGAGCGAGGTCAGCAGGAGAAGGGAAGTTCTCATGGCCTTGCACTCAGCTCTTGAGATGCCTCCTCTCAAGTTCTGTGTTCAGTTCTGGGCCACTCATGCTAGGAAAGACACAGAGATGTTGGAATGGGTGCAGAGCAAAGCTATGAAGCTNCTCTGCTCCTTGGTGCCTGCTGACAACAGCAGGGGCACTGCTCTGCAGCTGAGGCAGGGGAGGGTCAGACTGGCTCTGAGGCAGAGATTCTCTGCAGCCAGAGTGGTTGGGCACTGGCAGAGCCTTCCCAGGGAGGTGGTGGAGTCCCCATGCCTTGAGGTGTTGAAGAACCATGTAGCCATGGTGCTTCCCACCCTGCTCAAGTGGCAGCAGGAAGGGGGTCAGGTTGTGTTTGTCAGTCTCTCAGGGACTGAGGGATTTTGTTGGGGTGGGGATGGTTGGACTCGGAGATCTGGCAGCTCCTTTCCAACCAGGATTATTCTGTGATACTGAGCGCGAAAAGGAATTGATATGACACGTGGAAGAGCAGGATGCTATCATTACAGGCAGGAAAGTGCATGATTTAAGATAAATAGCTACCTAATTAAGAATCTGAAGTAACCAACCTATTGAAATGATCATCTGTAACGGTCATATCAGCATCTAACAGCTTCAGGCACATTAACTGGGTATTTCTGCTGCAACGATCAACAGAAGATACCGGATCCCAAAATTCAGTTGTGATTGAATTAATGAATTGAGCAGCTGGGGCATCTTAAAGTAATTTTAGGTTGTTTGCACATACAGAAATACAACGCTCTATTGGTTTATAATTGAATTTTTTTCCTTTCAAATTATTCCTATTAAGGATTGACGCAGCTGATACAGCTTTATTAAAAAAATATCACTGTTCTGCTGAATTTTAATAATCACAGTCCCAGTAAACGGAAAGATACAAGTCTTCTGCTTGGAAAACACAGAAAGTGTTAAAATTTGTTATCTAGCAAAAGCTGAAAATCCTGTGTAAGAGAATCTCACTCTTCTGCAGTTCTGCAACTAAGGTAAAATAAACATCTTTTAAAAGAGCTGCCTGATGAAGGCAGTAATCTACATATCTCCGGTCTTCCAAACAACTCCTGCAGGAACAGTAGGAAAATACTTCGCCTTTCACAGAAACTTCTAATATCACCAATAGAAACTAGAACTCAATGTTCACAAGACAGAGGTGACCCAAACAGTGTCCTCAGAGATGCTGATTTGTATGTTTTACCTGAGTGGATTTTTTTGTAGGTACCTTGTTGGTTGAAAAGAGGGCTTTTCTCACCCATCCTTTACCGAAACAAAACCCAAATGAGCCTACTATACCTCATTTTCTTATCTTACATCCCTGCTGCAAACTCTCTGCTGATTTTGGAGTTCAATCTTCTTTGTTTCTTAGTGTGAATGATTAATAAGGCCAATGATAATTCAATTTTATTCTGCTGTGCAATAAATGTTGTTTTTTTCCTCAGCAAGAAAAAGGAGGAAGAAAGGGATGGGTACATTTAGACAAAAGGTTGATTAGTTGTGTTTTTAATTTCAGCTACATGAAAATGGTTGGTACAAAAGTTTATTAAGAACTGAGAGTCTAAACTTTTGCATATAAACCCAGTATGGCAAGAATGGTTCTAATTGAACTAAAGCTGCTGAAGGTCTTATTTTTAAAGAGCTCATGATTAACTCATTGAAACACTCCCCCTACTCCAATTTTTGTCTTCTTTTTAACAATTAGTACCATTCTTTGAATTGCAGCAACTTGCAAGTGCTTTATAAACAACCATCTGCCTTATTGTATCTTCTCTGCTTTTCACTGTTTATCAATTTAAAAATGTAAAACACATTTATCAACACATTTATCAACAATATAACAAATTCCCATCTGGGTTTATGAGATGCTCATCATTTCTTTCAAGAATCATGCTAACAATAATTATGAAACTATCTCTGAACCTTTCGAGTACTGTCATGTTACTGTGATGAACCAACCTACTGCCAATTGCTGCCTACAAACTAGAAGAGTTCACTGAAGCACATCTGACATAATCGTTCCAGTAAAAAGTCTTCACAAACAGCAGATTTCTGAAAGCGGATTTAGCATATGCAAATGAATATACTGCCTGCGACAAAGATTCATATTTAAATTTACATTTCCTTAGGTACTATTAAGTAGTCGTCAATGCTTGCTGTCTGTCCGTCTACTTCACTCAGCAGAAAGAAACGCTGAAGGTAAGCAGGTTGTTAAAAGCCAAAATATTTCACAAATTCTAAAGGCGGTGTTCATACATGATTTAGGCTGTTTTTGTGCTGCCCCTACTAAACATTTTTGCTCTGTTATCAAAGGCACTGGTTCAAAAAATGAGTGAAGTACAAGCAGCAGAACGTTGTGGAAATGCTTCACTGACAGCTCAAGAACTACTATGAGAGAGAAATTCAACATCCTGCCACGGTTTTAGGTGCTGTGTCTAGTTTGCTCAAAGTCTTTGTGTTTCTACTTCACACTTAAGTATTGTAAGTCGAACGGTCCCAATTTAGTATGAAAATACCCCAGCCCTACAACCTGTAAGGCATGGATCCCTAGAGAACTGCATTTGATCCAAAAATTGATCACCATCATCCAAGCTCTTTCTCCAGCCAGTGCATTTCAAAGTCTCTACTTCATGTGGATTCTTTTCTGTCTGATAAGAAACTAGACCACACTTTTAATTTATTTTAAAGATCTGGCCTGATCTCTCTTCTGCTCAGCTATTTTTGGCCAAACAGTCTAACTCTAAATATTTCTGTGACATTTACTCAGTGCTATAATCTCAGTAAAGCAAAAACATTCCACAACAGTCACGAGTAGATGGGGCACATCTTTGGGGCTTCCAAAGGAGACCACCCAAAACAGGATTTAACGACTTTCAGAAATAAGGACAGGGGAAATAATTACATTAGATACTTTCACTCTACCTCTGAGACAGGGCATAAAGTCAAGAACTGCTTTTTCGGTTCTCAGCAAGGATTTTTGCTCTCCCCAGGAAGTTCACCCTTAGTTGACTGTAACTCGAGATACTGAAAAAATGCAGTTTGCAGGTGCTCAGCAGACACCTGTTAAGTAGTTGCCTTGTAAACTCTTTGAGTAGAATCAGTGCAGCAGCCCTGGACAAGCCAGCACTCACGAAAGGAAAACATCTATGAATGCATCTATAGATTGCATCACTATCAATTTATTTTGTCCTCTCAATACAACGAATTTTCCCAACCACACACACCGAACAGCAATAAGTCAAGGTACACAGACATAATGTAGCTGGTGAGCAGCACATACTCTGTTTCCTCAGAGTCCCGCTAGCCAGGGAAAATCTGGAATGATAAACTGTGCAAAGAAACTGAAACTAGAGCATAAGGATTTCTACTAATCATCTGCAAATTTTATTTGGAACTTGATCCTGCAGCCCTTATTCACAAGATCAGACCTATTGAGTTTATTCACATGAGCTTCGGCTGCAAGATTGGACCTTAAGTACTATCAGGTGCACGTGCAGCCTATCATCAGATTTTGGGTTATTCATGTAAGAAGCTACCCTTTCAAATGCAGACTACTTAATGCTTCCTTCTTCATTAACTTACATGTCCTCTTCTGCTGCTCTATGCTTTCATTTGTGCTATGTAAATAGCTTCTTTCTCTCAGTCATCCAAACAAATAATGCTCTTTGCAACCAAGGAGGAAATTAGTAGCAGGTGAACGCTTATTTTTTAAATTATGTTGAGACCAAGCTGTTCTTTAACTTAAAGGAGATCTGGGGTGGGGGGGGGAAGCCCACAAAAAACAACCCCATTTTACCACTTAGCTATCTTAATTATGGGTTGTCATTGTCTTAATTCCATGTATTTATTCTTTTTCACCCCACACAAATATTAACCTTGAAGGTTAATCTTGCTTTAGGACGAGCTGGACCTAACACTGTGCACTTACTTTAGAACAATTTATTTAGTGGGATGAGACTTCTCCGATGATGTAAAATTAACCATGTCTGATGATACTTGAAATGTGCATGAAAATTCTGACTTGGATGTTGGATTTGCTTCCTGTAGCAACACAAAGATATTTTCTTACGCTGTGGTGTGGTAACTGTAAAAAATGGGAGCAATCTTCTATCTGTTCATAAGCTTCTGCAATTACAGGAGATGGCTTACAACAGTACCTGAGCAGACCGCAGCAAAGGAATTCATATCGCACTCCACGTTCTAATCTCCCTATTTACAAATCCTATTTGACTTATTTACAGTCATGGGCAGCCAAGCACAGTACCAGTACAGGTAAAAGTCTCTTCATTAGTAATGGCACTCACAAAAACATCTGCAGACGTTAAATGGCCTCCAAGCAATCACCAAATTATAATTATCCAGTGCTGGAGCTGTATGAGACGTGCGAAGGGGCACACAATAACTGCCTACTGATGCTAGGGATCCTCTGGTTAATGTAGGACTATGGAAGGAGAATGTCAACATCATCTTTTTAATAAGAAATCTCATTATGAACAGAACCTATGTGAGTGGCATAACTCGAGGTAAAACCCCAGCAACACATTTCAGGAGTGCCCTCTTCTCAATTCCAGCTAATTTCAGTGTCAGGATGATGCAGAGGCTGAAGCCGACTGTTGGCAATTTCGGTGGCGGTGATATCAATTACAAGTGCTGGACTAACGACAAACACAGGCATCTACTTAAAATGCAAAGAGACATACCTCGCAAGAGTCTATTAACCTAGAATCCAAATCTCTGCAACTCCTGGCCAGAAAAAAAGTCCCAAAATACTTAAAAATTCAACCTTGGACTGGAATGGATCATCTGCAACAACCGAACTGTTGTCACAAGCCGTACTTCAAACTTGCCACATGGATTAATCGGTAGTTAGAGGCAGCTGCAACACCACGTTATGTGCACTTCTGTTGCCATTTTAATTTTTAAAAAGCAAATGGAGAGGCTCTCCACAAAATTCAATGCCGCAACAGCAATGCCTGAACCAGAATCACAAAATTATGAACAGTTCACTAAATTGTCTATTAGGAGCTCATATCAAGAGACTGCAGAACAAATTGTGTGCCTGAAATAACAGATCAATGGATGAAGAATAAAGAGATGTAAGAAGTGGAGACGTTGACGAACCATTGTAATTTGTGAAGAATCAATTTCCATACAGCCAGAGTAATGGCAGAACATCACAGATCGAGTATTCATGACTTTTAACAGCAAAAAATAATGGATTACCAAATGGAAATTTATTAATGATCCAAGAAAGGGAGGGTGATGTTGTAACACAAGGCTGGGAACTACACATGCTTCTTAAAATTAGTAAAAGACAATACAATCAGCCCAAAAAATACATGTGCTGTAAAAACAAAGGCAAGTTGTTCTGGTCAGGATGGGTACATCCTTTAAAAATTTGAAAATGAGAGACAGACTGATAGAATGACTGAAAACGATGCCTGAGCTAATGATGGGAACACTGAATACATACCTCGCTTCTTATCCAGTGACACAAGTCCAGCTACTTTATCATTGGATTTGATGATCTTAAAAGTCTCCTCCAAACAAAGAGACTCTGGGATCATCTCTGCGTGCATCCAGCTACATAGATATTCAGCCAGAAAAACACATTACACAACTCCTAAAGCCTAACAATGATGTTTCAAAGCAAAGGCCTAAAGCCAGATTTTACCACATCGCCTTACAAATTACATGAGCTGTTTCCTCTTCTATAACCGTTCTCATCTGGAGATGACAATACAGCTTATCAGAAGGTACTAACCAATTCTGTACTATTCAATCATAGAACCATGGAATGGTGGAGGTTGGAAGGGGCCTCTGTACATCATCTATTCCAACTGCCCTGCAGAACAGGTTATCCTAGAGCAGAACACACAGGAACAGGCCCAGGTGGGTTTCAAATGTCTCCAGAGCATGAGATTCCATAAACTGTGTGGTCTGCGTGTTCCAGAGCTTTAGTACCTCATTATGAAAATGTTTCTCCAAATCACAGAACTGTAGAATGAAGACCTCTGGCAATCATTCAGTCTAACCCCTCTGCCAGAGCAGGATCTCTTAGGACAAGTTGCACAGGGCTGCATCTACGGAGGTTCTGAAAGTCTCCAGAGCAGGAGACTCCACAACCTCTCTGCGCAGCCTGGGCCAGGGCTCTGTCACCCTCACAGTAAAGAAGGTTCTCCTCATGTCAAGGTGGAGCCTTATATATTCTACCTTATCCCCATTACTCCTTGCTCTATTACTGTGCCCCACAGAGAAGAGACTGGCCACTTCCTCTTGACATGTAACCCTCAGACATTTACAGACATTAATGAGTTCTTCTCCCAGTCCTCTCTTCTCCAGACTAAACAGCCTCAGCTTTCTCTCTTTAATAATAGGGAAGATGCTCAAGTTCCTTAATCATCCTTGTAGCTCTCTGTTGGACTCTCTCCAGTAAATTCCTGTCTCTCTTAAATTGGGGAGCACAAAACTGGACATAGTACCCCAGGTGTGGTCTTATCAGGGCAGAGCAGAAGGGGAGGAAAACCTCACTAGGTCTGCTGGACACACTTCTTGATGCATCCCAGGACACTGTTGGACTTCTTGGCCACAAGGGCACATTGTTGTCCCACAGAGAACTTTCTGTCCACTAGATCTCCAAGGTTTTTCTCCATGGTACTGCTTTCCAGCAGGATGGCCCCTAATCAGTCCAAATTGAATATCCTACGTTGAAGTTTAAACCCATTGTCCCTTGTCCTGTCACCACGCAGCACTGACAACAGCCTGGTCTCATCACCCTGACTCTCCCAACACCTCCATCAGAGATCCACCAGTCTATGGCACAAGAGGTGATTTCATCTATGTGAACAAATGACATGGGTCTTGCTGGTCAGCATCTCATGTATTCCCACATAACTTTACTAACACTCTTGGTGCCCAGACGATGGAGCATTTATAGGGTTGCTGGACGAATCACGCAGCATCAAGCACCCAGCAGACAACAGACCCATAAATGGTTTTTTTTTCTCTATCAACACAAAACAACTTTGAACAATTCACCCTGTCAGATTCCTGACCTCAGACCTTCCTCGCCTTTTACCAACCAATATAAACAGTGTACCTTCAAAGATCACTCAAAGCTGAACACAAAGAACAGACTGTAACTAAGGCAAAGTACAAAGACACACCGCAGGTGCGAGGCACCGGCTCCATGAACACAACCCACCTCCTGGTTAATAAAAAAACCACAAAATGTCCCTCATACCACTGTGGGTTGAAGCTGGGCACTCACCGTGCACAGAACGATGACTCAAGGTCAGGCTGGATGAGGTTCTGAGCAACCTCATCTAGTCAGAGTTTCCCCTGCTCACCCCAGAGAACTGGACTGGAAGACCCTGAAACATTCCTTCCAACCCCACACAAGCACAGCTTTTGCTTCACTTACTAAACTGAATCTCAGCTCACAAATTTTCTCACTCTTACCCTTCTTAGTCTCTCTACCACTCCACAGTGAGGAGTCAAAAAGCAGCTGTGAGAGGCTGAGCTGCTTAGTGGGGTTAAATCAGGACAAACAATGAAGCTCAACAGACAAAACATTTAAACAAGCAAAATCAACCATAACTCCAAGTAGCCCGAACTAATGTAACACAAAGAGGGGAGTAAGTGTGTTTTATCCTCACTAAAACAGTAACGCTCACGAAAGCAGAGAAGCCACAAGGCAAAGGCAGCTCTTGAATACCATGCTGCAGTGATTCCAACAGAAACTGCTGGGCAACATCACACAGTCTCAAAGAAAAAGACCCTACTTTGTCCACAGAACTGTGAATCCCCTGTCTCTAAGAGCCACTCTGAGGTGAGCTGCATCGATATCAAGATCAGTGTGCTGAGGCTGCTCTTCCTGTAGTCAACATCCACAACCTCCCAGTGACAAGACTGGGAACTACCAGAAGCATCTCAGTATCTAACACATCTTTAATCAGTTAAATCATTCCATCTCTGCTTAACTACAGAATTCAATAATTGCTCAGGCAGAATGGTTTAGGTTGGAAAAGACCTTCAAGCTCATCGATTCCAACCCTGAACCCAACTGTCCCAAGGCCACTACTAAACCCTGTCCCTGAGCTCCAGATCTTCAAGACTGTAAAACACGGCCAGAGGTGGCAATTAAAACCCCTCCCTGGGCAGCCGGTGCCAAGGCCTGTGGGCCCTTTCCAGGAACAAGTTTCTCCTCAGGGCCAACTTCAATATCCCCTGGGTCAGCCTGAGGCTGTTTCCTCTTGTTCTGTTCCTTATTCCTCGGGAGAACAGACCAACCCTCACCTCTCTGCACCCTCCTTAATTTCAGGCAGCTGAAGACAGCAAGGTCTCCCCTCAGCCTCCTTTTCTCAGACTAACCAGTCCCAACTCCCTCATCTGCTCCTTGAAAGGTTTTCTGTCCAGACCCTTCCTCAACCTTGTTGCCCTACTCTGGACCTGCTACAGTCCTTCAATGTCCGTCTTATAATGAGATGCCCAAACCCTGACCTCAGTAGTCAAGATGAGTCCTCACTAGTGCCCTGTGCATGGGGACAATCACTTTATATTACTCCTGTTGAACACTCCATTGCCCATCCAAGCCATGATGCTGTTGACCTTGGCCACCTGAGCCCAATGCTGCCTGATATTTATCCGATGTTCAGTCAAAACCCCTGAGTTTCCTTGTTCTGAGTGGCTTTCCAATCACATTCCCCCAAACCTGTAGCACTGCACTGTGCTGTAACTAAACCTTCCACTAGAAACTAAAACATCAGTCTTGTGCCCAAGAATTTGAGGAGAATCGCAGAACCACAGACTGTTAGGGGTTAGAAGGGACCTTGAAAGACCATCCAGTCCAATCCCCCTGACACAGCAAGAGCCCCTAGATCCAGTGGCACCAGAACAGGCCAGGTGGGTTTGAAACATTTCCAGAGGAGACTCCACAATCCCCCTTGGGCAACACTTTCCAGGGCTCTGGCACCCTCACTGGGAAGAAGCTGCTTCTTCTACTGATGTGAAACCTCCTCTGTTCCAGCTGACACCCCTTGCCCCTTGTCCTAGCACTGGGTGCCGCTGAGCAGAGCTTGACTCCTTCCTCCTGACACCCGTCCTTTCCATTTTGATCAACAGTCATGGGGTCACCCCTCAGGATTGTTTGTTCCCAGCTCAAGAGACCCAGCTCCCTCAGCCTTTCCACGGCAGGGAAATGCTCCCCAATCTTCATCACCTCTGTGGCTCCTTGCTGGACTCTCTGAAGCAGCTCTGCGTCCTTCTTGAACTGAGGGGCCCAGAACTGGACTCAAGATTCCAGATGTGGTCTCACCAGGGCAGAGCAGAGAGGAAGGAGAACCTCTTTCAATCTCCTAACCACACCCCTTCTAATCCATCCCAGGGTAGATTAAAGCTAAAGAAACCCTTGCACTTTACAATATTCTCTGATTCAAGCAATCTACATGATATCCTATTTTGAACACTTGTTAAAGCCAAATTGTTGTCTGAATCACATTTTCAGCTATGCAGCAAATAACACAATTACTCTTAGAACATTAACACACAACAGTTCTTGAAATACCTTCTGTTAGCTGACTGCAGCCTCACCAGATCTTACTGTGTATAAAACTGAAAGCATTGCATTTACCAAGAAACACAAGAAAAAGCCCAGCTCAGCCACACACAGATGCAGACACAAAATTAATATACCTCTCCAAGAGCTTCGTAGCGCTTCTGGTTCCATCGATGCAAGTCTTCACGGTAATTAAAAACAAATGGCTCCCCAGTTTTTATGTGTCTCAACTGCCCTTCTGCAGAAGAAATAAAATCATTAAATTTGTAATATGCTTCCTTGTTAAAAGTAAATTTGATTGCTGAAAAAAATTAACAGGATTTTAAATTTCTTTAAAATTAAGTTTAAAAATTTTGGTTTAAAATTCTACATCTACAAATCAGCCTTTCATGAATTATTTGTTTTGGGTATTTCGGAAGAAAAAATCATATGCATTCCCCTTAAACAGTAAATATTGCTGGATAAAGCTAAACACAAGTGACTGCTGTGAAATTACACGCAGATATCAGAAGTCAAATTGCTTTGTGAGTTTGCTGTGGATTAGCACTGAAAGGTAAATATTTGCAGTTAATATTTGAACTGTGGTGTCAATTAGATGATCACATCGTAGCTACAAACCCCTGACTTCTAAACCACCTGCATTTATAAAGGACTATGAGTACAAGTTGGGTTGGTGTCTGGAAGGAAAGGGAATGCTAGATTTAGTGATTAAGAACTTTCCAAGTCAGTGTGAAAAAACCTATGTCCAGGTAAGGAATATATCTCAAATCCTAGGTGTTGTGAAATAAAGTCAGAGCTCTCAGATTCAAGCTGCTTTGAGATTACAGCAGTAGAACAAAAAAAATGCTTGATGACAACAAAAACACACACTGTTCTTAGACCCCTAAGTAACTTTCTGCAGTTGACCTTGTTCATAGCAAATGGGTAGCAGCTCTCCCAATCACAAGTGAAGATTTGGACCGAGGTAAAATAACTAATAACAAGAAAATAAGAGCATAACTGTGGAAAAGAGTTATCTGACCACTATTCGGACAAAACTTAGGTTATGGTCTCAACATCACATAATGTGCTGGGCTCCTCACTTCAGGAAAGAGATTCAGGAGCTGGAGCAGGATCAGAGGAGCAACAAGGCTGGGGAAGGGACTGGAGGGAAAGGTTGATGAGGAGAGGATGATGGAGCTGAGGGTGTTTAGCCTGGAGAACACGAGACTCACGGGGCATCTCCTCCCTCTCTACAACTCCCTGGAGGAAGGCTAAAGTCAGAGGGGAGTCAGGAAACCAGCACCAGGATGAGAAGGCAGGGCCTGAAGCTGCCAGGGGAGGGTTAGGTTGGATGTTAGGAAGCCCTTCCTCATAGAAAGGGTGCTCAGAGCCTGGACTGGACTGCCCAGGGCAGTGGGGGAATCCCTGTGTCTGGAGGTGTTGAACAGCCTGAATGTGGCCCTTAGTGCCCTGGTCTATCTAGCTGTCTAGCTGACTGTGGTGATATTACATCTAGGGCTGGGCTGGATGAGCTCAGATGTCTTTTCCAGCCACAGAAATTCTGTGATTCCATGACTGCAGTTGAATCAGAGACACATTAAAAACAAGAGCATGTACAAGTACCTCCGCTTAAACATCTACAGAATACAACTAATGTTTCTCAGCAAAATGCTTTGCCTTGTTTAGCAAGAAACTCCTAATTTAGTTAGTTCCTTTTTGGGACATTGATTCCCATTATTTTTATATCTTGTTATTATATCTTTAGAAATAATAGCAATGTATATGATAACAATGCCTTGTTGTTACATCTTTAAATTAAATATTTAGTATTTCCTATCTTTCGCAGTTATGCTTATGTGCTTATTTGATATTTTCTTCCAAGCCTGTCACACTTCAAGTACTAGACACGAGATTTTCTCCCCGATGTCATATTCCTTCCTCAGGTCCAAATATCCTTCTTCTGATATTTTCACCACTGTTGGGGAGTAGAGCACACAAGCAGGAAGAAGCAGTCAGGAAATAAACTGCCAAGTCTACAGATAAGCATCCACTGAATTGTGTCTGCCAGACCCTGCGTGAGGGAGTGAAGGTTCCGAGTTGAGGATTTATTGTCACAGAGGATGGACTGGAGTATTCTTAATCTCTCTTCCTGGAAGAGTGAGGGAGACAATGGCTGAACCCCGATAAGCTATCAAAAGCTAAACTGCCCATCAAGATCTCTGTGCTTACTGCTACCCCCAAGGAAACTCCTGTCTACAGGTTCCTCACAGACACAGGTAACACCTAACACAATATACAATCTTAACCCCTTTTGGGGACTCAAGCTGTAAACAGTAGGCAGTGGGGGAAGTACTACCTGACAGCAAAATTAATGAAAGGGGCATGGACTGGTCTTCTCCCTCCTCTCGGACCCCAGAACTCCCCTGCTAAGAAACCTGCCTTCATGTCTGTATCTGTCTCTGTTCTGTAGGGTGGATTGTCCGTCTGTATCCCTTAGGTACTCACTGCTTTCTGCAAATAAACCGAGAATCAAACGAAACTGTGTGATGTTGTGTCTGTGAATAAGTATTACTGTAGAAACTCCAAGTGCTGGATTTCTATCCACGCTCTCACTGCTATCAAGAAATAAACTCAGCCACCCCTAGCATCTCGACTTTGATGAAATCAGCTAGAACACAGGGGGTTTATTCCTTATGAAATTCTTCCTAACTCTCCCCCACAACATTTTTAAGACAACAACCACAACTCTACCTTCAGCTGTTTGTCTTCAAGCCATTCAACAGCACACAAAATTGTTCTCTCCACAAAGAAATATCTGATATATTTGGGGTGGGGGTTTTTTTTTAGTTTTCATGTCCTACAAATTCTTTAAATCTGTTACACAACTTTCTTCTTTTTCCATCACAGAAAGAAGCAGGATTATGAGCTATGAGCGCATGTCTGAACACTTGAAAAGCAAAATAAGACCCTTCGCTTTGATGGCCAGCAGCATACGAAATAGGCTTTGCTGTGTTCTATGGAAATCACTCAGACTGTGAGGTTAGTGATGGAATATTCAGTAACACCATTCTAAAACATCATTCCCCAAAATTCAAATTTCATCCCTTTTTATCAACCACATATGAACCATTAACTCTGAAGTCAGTAAGGAAGACAGTAGACACTGTGCAGATCTAAAAATAAGGAGCTGAAAAGTGACAGAGCTGAACCCCTCCCATCAAAGAAAGAGCATCACTTTCATGACACTTTTAGTCTCTAAGTACCTTCCTGTGAAAGCCATCAGGGTATTAAAAAGCTAAGTGTTGCATAAATGACTATCATTTAAAGGAAAGCTCTCCTTTTTTTTTTTTCCCTTTAAAAGTGGAAGATGTAAGGCAGGCAGATTTAGAAACTAAAGTTCCTCTGTTCACAGAACAGGCACTGCAAAGAAGTAGAATTGTAAACGTCCCCATTCGTCCTACAGGTTTCAAACAATCCTGAAAGAGCCATTTCCTGGAGTCTGGTATTACTTTAGCTCAGAGGCTTATTTCTCAGCTGGATTTTAAAATGTATGCTCTGGAAATTATAAATACTATCCAGCTAGCTGGAAGTATTTGTAGTCATCACACTGTTAGCTGTAATGCAAATTTATGACCCACACCAGAAAAGTAAGAGACAGTCCATCTTCTTGCTCATCCTTCTATCAGATACCAGTTCTCATACTGGTATTAATGAAATAGCTGGGAGAAATTATTATCAAAACAATCAACTCATTTGTTCCCACGTAAATTCATTATCAGTGAATAATTATCTCAATAATTATCAGTACATTTGTGACCACTGTTTCATTTTTTATTTTTAATGCTGGTGCTGCACAAATTACTTCCAGCATTTTTGATTCATTCTGCTGTAACAGAAAACAGGAATTACAGAACTGACTTCTGTTGGAGAAGACCTTCAAGATTACAGAATCCCAGACTGTTTCATGTTGGAAAGGAGCTCAGCAAGCACCAACCCCCTGCCACGGGCAGCACACACAGACACACAATCATAAAGTCACAGACTGGTCTGGGTTGGAAGGGAGCTCAGAGCTCACCTAGTGCAAATGCCCTGCCAGGGGCAGCGACACCTCTCACCAGTCCAGGGTGCCCACAGCCGCATCCAAGCTGCCCTTGGACACTGACAGGGATGATGGAGCAGCCACAACCCCCCTCGGCAACCTGTTCCAGGGCCTCAGCACCCTCACAGGAGGGATTTCTGCCTCAGATCTTGTGTCAATCTCCACTCTTTTAGCTTGAAGGCATCCCACTTGTCCCAGCACCAGAGTCCCTTGGAAAAAAATATCTCTCCAGCTTTCCTGGAGCCCCTTCAGGAACTGAAGATCATGCAGTTCAACCATAAACTCCTGAAGTGTGCACAGTAGAAACCTACATCAACGGTATAAAATGAAGAGTTTGACAATTTTTTGCAATAACTTAATTATGACTTACCTAGATTTACAATTCTGCTAACACCAAGGCTTACAATTTTACTCCTAACAGAAAGAAGGTGAAATTCTAACAGGGAAGTACAAGGTGTAACTAAAGCCCCGATAACCTCTCAACATCACTTTACAAAGCCTTTACAAAGCACATACAACTTACTTTCATTAAAAACATACTCAAATCCTTCCAGAGTATCAGGAAATTCAAGCGGCGGCTCATCTTTTTTCATTAGTTCATCCAAGTCTATTCGAGACAACAAATCTAGAAAACAAAATGAAAAATTCAGTAGTCCACGCTACCTCTTTTTGACTTCACTGGCAGAATGTGTCTTCAGATCTGCAGATCTTAAGGGCAGAAGAATGCTCTACATATTATTAAAGCTATGACCTCATTACGGCCAATCTTCTAGACTCAAAAGCCAGACCTCTATGTCAGTAGAATCATAGAATCACAAGACTGCGAGCATTGGAAGGGACCTCTTTGAGATCACCTAGTACAAACCTCTTGCTAGAGCCGATCCCACAGGAACAGTTCCAGTGGGTTTGGGAAGACTCCAGAGCAGGAGACTCCACAACTTCTCTTATCAGCCTGGTCCAGGGCTCTGGTATCTTCCCAGATACCAGATCAAACCTGTTCAGATCAAACCTCTTGTGTACTAGTTTGTGCCAAATGCCCCTTGTCCTGTCACTGTGCACCACTGAGAAGAACCTGGTCTCATAATCCTGACACCTACCCTGTAGATACTTCTAAGCATTGATGAGATTCCCCCTCAGTCTCCTCCTCTCCTCAGCTTCTCTTCATAAGGATGACGCTCCAGCACCCTAAGCACCTACCTATCTATCTATGTTGCTGATCAAAATAATGTCCAGGGACAGAGAAGCCACCCAAAACACAGACATGTGTTTCGATGACTCACTGCACAGCTGTTAATTACACATCCCTGGTATTCATCATGGCTGTGAAATGAACTTATAATGCTTCAATATCAATTCATTGATACTTCCTTCTTTGTTTTGTTAACGAGCATCAGATTATCAAACATGTCATCTCCAGCCATCTGATCCTAACACTCCTCAGACTTTCCTTTTATATCCAAATAGACTGAGTTATCTGCATCCATCTCAACCACCTGCTCTTTGAAGACCCTCAGGGTATAGAGTTTCATAGCAAACCATGCTGGCACACCAGGATGGCAGAACCTAGCCCTACGCTGTAAGAAGTTCACTATAATAAGGCTGCCTTCTTTAACATTTAAATACATGCAAAATAAATTAATAAAGACATTCAATAAGAGATTAATAATGTATCAATATATGAATTAAATAACATTAAATAATAAATATTTCAGGATTTTAATTTAAATACAAGGGTATCCCTTGCTTACATCTCTACTAAACAACTACTGCATACTACAGACACACATCCACAAACATCTCTCTTCACTGCTCACCACCTGCAGAACCCTATTCAATCCTTTTAACTTACTTTTAATCTAAATGATTTAGTATTTTTCCACAAAAAATACTTTTTTAAAATTTTCTCATGGATTAATTTAAAGTTGACACAAACATTTAGTCCAGGAGTGCTATAGCAACTCTGAATGATTAGTATTTTCATAGATCAAGGAATTACCAAAGAATCATAGAATCACAGTGTTAGGGACTGGAAGGGACCTCAGAAGATCATCCAGGCCAATCCCCCTGCCACAGCAGGATTCCCTAGATCCAGTAGCACCAGAACAGGCCAGGTGGGTTTGAAACACCTCCAGAGAAAGAAACTCCACAACCTCCATGGGCAGCCCCTTCTAGGGCTCTGACACCCTCACTGGGAAGAAGTTGCTTCTCCTCTTGATGTGGAACCTCCTCTGTTCCTGCTGATACCTGGTGCCCCTTGCCTAGCATTGGGTGCCACTGAGCAGAGCCTGGTCCTTCCTCCTGACACCTGTCCTCTCCATATTGATCAACAGTCATGAGGTCACATTATATATTCTAAGTGTACTTGTTCATTACCTACCTCTACCACCCAAAGCTCAAAGGAAAGGAAACAGTTAGAAAAGATTGTTTTTCTTCAAGCATGCTCTGTCTGATATTATCTACACTTCCATCCTTCAATTACTTAAAATCTTTATTTGAACAGATTTAACATCACAATCTTTGCTTATCTGCGCCACTGGTGACAAGGCTGCAGGTTACCCACATCACCTAAACATAATGTTCATACGTTAATCCTTACATATTTCTAGTGTTTTCAATGTATAAAAATCAGCTTCACATTCTCAGGAGTTCCTTCACCTGCTCTTTCTTAATTCTTCAGGTTCACACGACTTTCACTCCAGCATTTGTATAATTCAGCTGTCTGAAGGTGAGCCCAGGCAGCCAATGGCATCTGGGCCTATGTCCACACTAGCGTGGCCAGGAGGTGATCCTGCCCCTACACTCAGTGCTGGTGATGCTGTATCTGGTGTACTGGGAACAGGTGGGGCACTGCAGTACAGGAAGAAATGGAGGTGGTGGAGAGTGGAAGAAGAAGGGCAATTGAGCCTGTGAGGTATCTGGGGAACTGGTCTGATGAGAAGAGGCTGAGAGAACTGCAGCTGTTTAGCCTGGAGGAACCTGAGGGGAGACCTCACTGCTCTCAACAACTACCTGAAGGGAGGTTGCAGTGAGACAGGGGTTGTCACCTTCTCCCTGGGGACTAGTGACAGGAAACAGAGGAAATGGGGTCAGGCTCTGCCAGGGGAGGATCAGACTGGATCTGAGGAAAAACGTCTTCCCAGCCAGAGCAGGGAGGCCTTGGCATAAGCTGCCCATGGAGGGGCTGGAGGCACTGTCCTGGAGGGCTTCAACAACCAGGCAGCCAGGGTGTTTCAGGAGATGATTCAGAGTGGTTGGGAGTTGCAGTAAAGATGGTTGGACTTGATTATCTTGAAGGTCTTTCCGTGATCTATGGTTGACTCCAGTTTTTCTTTGTGATTTCAGCTCACGTGGGCAAAGCCCAAAGACCCTGCCCTGTAGAAGCCACCTCATAGAACTGCTGAAATTTAACATCTCTTGAACCTTGCTATGGTGTCTGAGCATCTCTGGTGTCTAAACAGTGATACTACATCAGATATTGACTGGATGATTTCTCAATCACCTCTCACTTTCACATCCAATCTGTTTACCAGCAAGTCCCATGACATTCTGTTCATGTAAGTGATCACATGCTTGTTCTCATGCATTGTCCTTTCAAAGCACCGGGGGGAGCTAGTTTGGTCCTCAACCAAACAACAGGAGTAAAAAGCACTCTGTCCAAGCAGTTTTTCACAACGGGTTGTAAAAAGCATGTCCTTTCTTTCTCTGTGCATTCACAGCACTGAAGAAGCAAAACAGCCTTTAGCACATCGTTCTCTCCAGACACACTGTGCCTGGAGAGTTTAATTTCACCAGACTTTTCATGTCTTCTCACTGTGACCTATTTGGAAATGTGTTTACACAGTCGTGTCAGTTACTCTACAATAAAATATCCATCTTCTGTGTAGCAAGGGCAATAGAATGCAAACTACATTAAGCTCATGTGCAGTATGTACAGCCTGTCATGAATTACAGCTCCCACCAGAGTCTCTCAGGAAGGCTGCACCCAGTCTGTGCTCCAAACGCCAACTCGAACACTTTCTTCCTGTGCAATTTTTCAAGTAAAAATTATCTAAAGTAATCTTTGATATTATTTCAAGGTCTGATCTTGGACTCCCCAACTCAAGACCAGCTCAACAGAGCCCCACACTGAGTGATCTGCAGGAGACTTTTAACAGCCCAACAGGGTTTCACTCGATCGCATGAAGAGAACAACACCCTCACAGTAAGGTTTTGTCATACAGAACATGTCTTGGACACTAATCCTTCATGAAGATTAAAATAATGGCATTTATAAAATGGGAGTTAATACTTTTCCAAACATGAAGTATAATTTCCTACAGAACACATGAATTTGAGAGCATTAGTACAGGGTTTGAAAAAAGCACCACAGTAGCTTTTCACCAGAAGTTTCACAGAAACCACAACTGTATCTGAGGAAACACAATCTATAGAGCGCACATTTCTAATAACACTTGGATAGAAATGCTATTTTTAAACAGGAGGTTATTCTTTTTTCTCTTTTTAAAGACAATTCAGAGACAAATATGTGATGGCAGCACTTGAAATCCAATGTTGGATTAGCTGACTTGTGGGTCTAACCTCCTCCATGTATTTCCATAATCAAAAACCACTAAGACATTTCATCTATTTAATATATGTTTTGCTTTCTTTTTTTAATGGTTGCCTCATGAAAACTGCTCCTCACGGTCCATTTATGTTTTTTAAAATATACAGTAAAAATATACAGCACAGGAATCAATCTCTTGAAAATGTTTTTACTGTTAGAATTCTAGTCAAAGACATCTTTAAAAGCTGTAATACAGTTGCGTAACTATAACATGTTAAGTGGCATAAAAATTAAACGTTAATTCCCAGAAACTAAGAACACAAAAGCACCAGTCAACTTCGTCAAAGGATAATTATGAAAATTAAAAGAAAATATTAATGGATGTCTCGTTCTGTTACTCATTACCACAAATCGTTATGTTTTATACAATCTTATGAAAATACTGATAATGGACACATCATCAGACAAGATGCATTAGCACGGATGGACTAATAGTCTCTTCCAGTACTGCAGGTCCCAGGCTCGAGCTCGTTGTTGGATCTTTCCACAATCACTGTTTCTGTAACGTCAATACATGTCTAAAGAGCACAAAAAATAGTCATACCCTTTAATGCAGTGGTCTTTTCTTTTTCATCTGTGCCTCCTTGCTGGAGCTGAGCCATCATTACGCAAACAACCAGGAGATTCAAAATACTGAGGTAAAAGTACATTAAACCTCAAAGAACAACCTGAAAACCAACAAGAGTTGCAAATTGTTAACAAAGGGCTGGCTCCTGCTTCACCAGAAGTCATTTGTTACTGCTTACATCACATAAAAACAGAGCTTGTTCCTAAACCACACTGCCCTGAGCATTACAAATTCCTATGATATATAAGGTAAAAATAAGGTTAACTTCTCTCTTTAATTCATTAATTACACAAGACATTCAAAAGTCTGACACCATTGGACTAAGATGTCTTATAACACAGTGTAAGATGTCTTACAACTTACACACTCCAGTACTAAGTTTAGTCAAAGATTTAACCTCACAGTAGGAACACTAATTTCTCCCCAATCCTAAAACAACTACCTAATCAATATGTCTTTTTCTGTGATTCCAATGTAACACCCATCCCTGAAAGCATTTAAAAACCGAGTAGCTAGAGCACTTAAGGCCATAGTTTAGGGGTTGGGGAGATGTTGGGATGCAGACTAGACTTGGTGATCCTGGTGGTCCTTTCCATCAGGATGCTTCGATGATTCTATGATCAGTAAGTGAAAAGCTTATTGGAGAAGTATCACGCTTGTAATTCCAAAGCACAAGACACAAAAAACCCCTAAACATGATCAGCAGAACTTTCAAAACCTTCAATATGTTTCAGGTATTCAGATGTACTGAGTAAAATGTCCAGCTACACAAAGAACCTCAATATAAACCTTGTGAGCAGCAGCTGAGGGAGTTGTGGGTGTGTAAGATTCAACTAGAATTGTCTCAACATGGTCATCATGGACTTGGGACACAGAGGTACAGTAAGGTACCCTGGAAACTGATTAGAAGAATGCCATTATAAACGCAGAACAAACCTCCTGGCCTACAGCTACCTGATTCCAGGGACAGCCCTCAGATCCTCCTCTCTGGGTGTGCGTAGAAAAGTGGCTCGAGAAGGTGGAGACTGGCTGTATTCCATGGTAGAGAGGTGGAGCAAGGTGTGTTGCTGAGCCAACCCAACTGTGTAAGTTTTCCCCACCACAGATCACCAGAGGATCAGAAGGTCTATGGGATGCTGCCTGCACCTGGGACCTAGGGTTGCCTGCAGTGGTAGCTGTTACCCTCTTTCCCCTTTTTGCCCTTTTCCATCACTGTATCTGTATTGCAGCTACTTTACAGGCAAAACAATGCAGCTGCACTGTTGAATTGCACCCCTTGGTGTGGTTGCCTTCCTTCTGTGTTTTGCACTTCAAGATCATGGTAAAAGAACCTTAATGAGTCCGCCTGTGCGGGCTGTTACAGGGTAGTTAGGCTGGAGTAAAAGGAGGCTGAAGAGGAGACCTTATTGCTGACTGCCACTGCCTGACAGGAAGGTGGAGAGAGGTGGGGCTTGGTATCTTCTCCCAAGGAACAAGGGACAGGACAAGATGAAACGGCCTCAAGCTGCCCCAGGGGAAGCTGAGGTAGCCCGGAGGAGAAACTTCTCAAGTTTCTCAAGAAAGGGCCCTCAGACCTTGGCACAGGCTGCCCAGGGAGGATGTTTCATCGACATCCTTGGCCGTGTCTCACAGTCCTGGAGATGTGGAGCTGAGGGTGGGTTGGGACAGCTAGGTTAAGGGTTGGACTTAATGATCTTGAAGGTCTTAATAAACGCAAATGATTCCATGATTGTTTCTATGATGCAAGGTGAGAATTCCCATATAAAAAGTATTTCCCCATCGAACCTATTGCTCAGAACACAAGCCCGACATTCAAATCTATAACATCTTTCATCTTCCATCAGACACTAAGGGAACAAACTACCAGATCAATCACCACTTCTTCCTTCTCAATAAAGTCTCCTGTGCATTCAGTTCCTTTTCTTTCCTCTAGTTTGGCTCTCTGTTTTATCTGTCAGTATTTGCCCATTTGTTTTGTTCTCCTCCCCAAAACAAATTATCACAGATGAGTTCATATGAGCTGTATTCCTGCAGTAATTTGTAACTTTCAAACAAAGAGTAATAGCGTTCACAGGCCATGCTACTCCCTTCCTAGTACTTAAGCACAAGAAGGAACCCATGAAATAGGTTAAGTAGCAGCAGTTGACCATAAATACCAGAAAAAAAAATAAAGCCTAATGAACATCATTTTTTTATTGTCTTTAGAGAAATCCTATTACATGAACTATCCCCCTTGTACATTAAGGGAAAATGCAACAGTTTAAGTAGATGATTGAGGGTCATGAGGATGACCAAAGGGTTTGAGCACTTCTCCTATGAAGATGGCCTGGAGAAGAGAAGGCTCTGGGGAGACCTCAGAGCACCTTCTAGTCCCTGCAGGGGCTCCAGGAAAGCTGGAGAGGGGTTTTTTCCCAGGACCTCTGGTGCTGGGACAAGGGGACTAGGTTCCAGCTCCAAGAGTGGAGACTGACACGAGGTCTGAGGCAGAAATCCCTCCCTATAAGTGTGCTGAAACCCTGGAACAGGCTACCCGGAGGAGGCTGTGGCTGCTCCATCATCCTTGATAGTATTGAAGGCCAGGCTGGATGAAGCTGAGGCACCCTGGTGTAGTGAGAGGTGGGGCAAGGGGTTAGAATTAGATAATCTCAGAGCTCCCCTCACCCAAAACCATTCCACGTCAATTGGATTCTATCATATTTATTAAGTAAGAAGAGGATTTCTACTGTATCCACCTATAAAATGTAGATATTAAAATTACGTAAGTGTTGGTTCACACGCATCTGTGGTGTTACAGATTTGTCCCAGATGTTTCCACATAGTCCAGGGATAAATTATCACAGATTCACACAATGACTGAGGCTGGAAAAGCCCTCTGAGCTCATCCAGCCTAACATCACCCCAGCAGCCACACCAGGGAACACAGGCCCAAGTCTGTCCTTTTAACACCTCCAGGGACCAGGACTCCACCACTGCCCTGGGCAGTCCAGTCCAGGCTCTGAGCAGCCTTTTCCATGAGGAAGGGCTTCCTAACATCCAACCTAACCCTCCCCTGGCAGTTTCAGGCCCTGCCCTCTTGTCCTGGTGCTGGGTGCCTGGGAGAAGAACCTGACTCACCCATGACTACAGCCTTCCTCCAGGCATTGGACAGAGGGAGAAGGTCTCCCCTGAGTCTCATGTTCTCCAGGCTAAACAATCCCAGCTCCCTCAGCCACTCCTCATTAGCCTTTCCCTCCAGTCCCTTCCCCAGCCTTGCTGCTCTCCTTTGGACCCATTCCAGTCACTCCATCTCATTCCTGAAGCAATGGACCTAGAACTGCACCCAGGACTCCAGAGGAGGCCTCCCCAGTGCCCAGTCCAGCGGGAGAATGACGTCCCTACTCCTGTTGGCCACACTAGTGCTGATCCAAGTCAGGATGCCATTGGCCTTTCATGCCACCTGGGCACTCTGCTGGGTCCTACTCAGCTGGTTGTCAATCAGTATTGTCAGGTGCCTCTCTGCCAGGCTGCTCTCCAGCCACTCATTCCCCAATCTGTAGCTCTGCTGGGGGTTCTTGTGGCCAAACTATAGGACCCTGCCCTTGGCCCTTGTTCTACCTCATCCCATGAGCCTCTGTCCATTAACCCAGCCTGTCCGGCTGTCTCTGCAGCATCTTCCTCTCCTCCAGCAGGTCGACCCTCCTCCCAAACTTGGTGTCATCTGCAAATTTACAGGATAGATTTGATCTCCTCATCCAGTAAAGATGTTGGTGTTGAATCACCAAATCCAACAGATTGTCCATCATCATGTACATTTGCAGTGCAGAACTACCTACATTGGCACAAATATTGTAGAAAAGAAACTAACCTGTTCCAGCTGGCATTATTAGAAGTGCTAGAGGACCTGGTGCTGAGGGACAGAAGTTAGGGGTGGCCTGGCAGCTCTGGACTGAAAGCTGGACTTGATGATCTTAAAGGTCTCTTTGAAGCACAGAGATGCTGTGTTTCTGTGACTGTAAACTGAACAAGTTTGCTTACCAAGCTAGAAACACCAGAGTAAGTAAATAAATAACTCTGATTTTAGCTTTAAGACAGATAGAACTTCCAGCCCTTTCTGACAAACTTAAAAAACTGTTACAGCAGCCACTGGAGGGAGGACTTGGTACTAGAATGAGGATGAAACAGGCACACAGGATTTTATGCATTGTTTGTGTGAACACAGCACTTTGTTGAATCCCTCACTAGTATTTGTTTAAACGACAAATAGAAGAAATTAGATGAGAGGGTTGGATTTCCTTTCTTTGACAGACAGGTGTCGAATCAACTATAGTCTGACAGTGCAGAACCAAACAGTGGGGAAATTACAAAGCTCTCTGAGTAGTGTCATATAGGCAAACACAGGAATTGCAGCTTATTCTTCACAGGCTGAGACGGTCTTCAGCCTGGAAAAGAGAAGGGACCTCTGGGGGGACCTTTGAGCAGTTTCCAGTTCCTGAAAAGGCTCCAGGAAAGCTAGAGAGGGACTTTTTGCAAGGGACTCTGGTGGTTGCAAAAGGGGTCCGGGTTCAAGCCAAATGCGGAGATACTGAGGTGAGATCTGAGGCAGAAATCCCTCCCTGTGAGGGTGTTGAGGCACTCGAACAGGTTGCCCAGGGAGGCTGTGGGTGCTCCATTATCCCTGGCAGTGTCCAAGACCATGTTGGCTGGGGCTGTGGGCACCCTGGTCTGGAGAGAGGTGTCACAGCCCCTGGCATGGAGTTGGCACTGGGTGAGCTTGGAGGTCACAGACCCACAGAATAACTGAGGCTGGAAAAGCCCTCTGAGATCATCCAGCCCAGACCAGCATCGAACATCACCTCAGCGGCCAGACCAGGGCACTAACAACCACAGCCAGGATGTCCTTCAACACCACCAGACACAGGGACTCCCCCACTGTCCTGGGCAGTCCAGTCCAGGCTCTGAGCACCCTTTCCAGGAGGAAGGGCTTCCTAACAGCCAACCTNGATCCCCAAGTCCAACCATCCCCACCCCAACAAAAAACAATCCCAGAGAGACTGACAAACACAACCTGACCCCCTCCCTGCTGCCACTCAAGCAGGGTGGGAAGCACCATGGCTACATGGTTCTTCAACACCTCCAGGCATGGGGACTCCACCACCTCCCTGGGAAGGCCCTTCCAATACCCAACCACTCTTTCTGGAAAGACCTAAGATCCAATCTAAACCTCTCCTGCCTCAACTTCAGACCATTGTCCCTGCTTCTGTCAGCAGTCACCAAGGAGAAGAGGCCAATACCTCCCTCCCACAACCTCCCTTCAGGGAGTTGGAGAGGGCAGTGAGGTCCCCTTCAGCCTCTTCTTCTCTAAACTCCCCCTGTCCAGCTTCCTCAGCCTCTCCTCAGACAACTGGTTCTCTCAACCCCTCCTGAGCTTGGTAGCTCTGCTTTGGAACCATTCCTGCATCTCCATGTCATTCCTTTAATGAGAGGCCCAGAACTGAACCCAGTACTTGACATGTAGCCTCATCTCTTACTTGACATGAGGGGAAATCAGCCAACAAAACTAACAGAGAAAAGTCTCAGCCCAAACCAACCAAACCCAACAAAGCTTTGCACTTAAGGGATTGACCCATTCATTTCATGTTCTTGCCTGCAAATGCTGAAATTTGGACCTCTAAGGTTGTGAATACTTTCACAGTGTCAGGCTAGAACAGTTTGCCCAGGGAGAGGGTTGAACTGACATCCTGGCTGTGTTTCACACTTTTGGAGATCTGGATCTTGGGGACAGGGTTCAGTGGTGGCCTTGGGACAGCTGGGTTCATGGTTGGACTTAATTATCTTAAAAGTGTTTTTGAATTGAAATTATTCTAATTTTCAAATCAGATTACAAACAATGCGCACAGAGTTTTCTACAGAGCCCAATTACTCCTTATTGTGAAAATGTATCTATGAATGCAGCAAAAACACATCGTAAAAGACTTTGTTCTACATGAAACTAGGTCAATGTTATTGCTATTCCACATAAAGGCCCCAAGCAACTGCAGTGCTAACTCACCGCAAGTGTAATGCAGGTAGAAAACAAACAAGCATCTGAAGATGCTATAGATCTGTAGCATCTGCTTGATCTACAGATCAAGACTATCAAGTTTACCTGGGCACAACCTCACCATGAGTCATCAGAAATCTTCTTTCTATTGCACTGCTCTACTCCAACACAGTGGAATTAGAGTCTTGTTCGTTGCAAACTGACAACCCAGGGAAGCCAGGGACAAGTATGGGTTAGGTCTGTGCCATGTGGCTGATGACTGAGTAAGACCCAGTTTCTCTTCAAACAGATGGCTGGGTGACAGTTTGGCTCTAGTCTCTTCTCTATATTGGCTCAACAAAGCAAAAAACACACACTTTAATCTTAGTAGTATTTTCCATCTAATTAGATGTTATCTATTGCTGCTTTGAGGGCACTACAGATGACATCAGTAACAACTGTGTCAATTAAGGCTGTACTTCACTTTCCCTCACTTAGAAGAGCCTATTTCTCAACTGCTTATAGGTTTGCCAAACTTCAGCTCTGAAAGCCAATTATTTCCAGTCTGCTTTAGACTAAACGGTTTTGAAAAAGTTCAGCTGAAATGTGTCTACCCAGTGTGTAAGAAGAAGGTTCAGAGACAGTATCTTCTGCTCAGTTCTGCTGATGTTAATGAGCAGAGATCAGAAATGTAGCCAGAGGATCAGCTTAGCAGTGGGAACCTCTTGCCGTTACCCTTAGAGCCTGCCTAGATCTGCTCAAGTTAACTCTGCTTTTTGAGAACATTTAATGTAGACTTACTAAGAGTTATCAGGATTTCCAGAAAACTTTACCTACCCGCCTCAAGCATGCTCCATACAGCTGCAAAAAGCCAGAGGGAAGATGCATGGGAGGGGAGTAATAACTGCTGGAAGAAGAAGATCTTTTCCCATTAGAACACAAAGAAACTGGCAAAGATCCCAAAGTCCCTGAATCTCTGTTCATCTTTGCGTTCTGTCAAACAGTGGTGGTACTTGCTGATAAAATACACGACTGCAGCCAACGCTAAAGGTTGATTTGTTTGCACAGCAGATACCTTCCAGTGTTATTTACCCCGTAAGCTCAAACAGCAGAGGACTACAAGCTATATGCATTAGCGACCCAACCTTGTCAGCAACTCAGCTGTTTACACGAGACAGAGTCAACATGATTCCACGCACTGAAATTTTAATAATTGCAGTTTAACTGTCTTCAAACACTGGAAATGACCTTCGTAAAGAAGCATGTGTAAACACGATCACTAGCAAGCAGCGGGACTAGTGGAGCTGGCTGCAAGCTGCGCCTGGGGAGGTTTAGGCTGAGTGTTAGGAATAATTTCTATACCCAAAGGGCTGTGGAATAGGCTGCCCAGGGCAATGGTAAAGTCACCATTCCTTCAGGTCTTTAAAGCACACAAGGACCTGGTGCTTAAGGACATGGTTTGGTGATGATCTGGCAGTTGGACTTGATGAACTTAAAGCTTTGTCTCTTCCAACCACAGATAGTCTGTGATCAAAACAGAAGAGGCAGAACAACCTCAACACAGCCTGGAACTGCTCGCCCAGGAACAAGGAACAGGGAGGTTGTGGCTGCTCCATCCCTGGAAGTGTACAAGGCCAGGTTGTATGAAGTTCTGTGCAACCCGGTCTGGTGAGAGTTGTTGCTGCCATGGCAGGGAGTTGGCACTGGGTTGTGCTCTGAGTTCAATCTATGCCATTCTGTGATCCCCTAAGAAAGAGCATGGAGATGTGATGTAGTTTGACAAAAAAAACATCACCACAAGTCAGTGATTTTTGCCTGGAAGATTCAGTTTCAGGCCAGACAGGCCCATAGAATCCATCAGAATCACTTTGTGTTAAACAGATGCCTTTTGTTTCTTTGAGCTACCAATCTCTTAGACCAGGAACATGTGTTGAACCAGAAGGTTCTTCCTGAAAGGCGTTCACTCCCAAATTCAAGTTAAGAGCCAAAGAGTGTACCAGTTGCTGTGGCAGTCTGAAAGAGTAGTCACTGGCTTCTGAACTTTATTTCCAGCTTGAATTGCTCTGGCTTCAGTCACCAGTTATTACCATGCCTTCGTACGTTAAGTCTGTCTCTCTATTTTTCCCTTACTTGATTAGATGCTACCGTCAGATCCTATCTCTTTCTTCTGGAAAACTAAACAAGCTTAGCAGAGCGTCCTTCTATGAAATCTTTATCCTAACTCCAAGTAATCTTTCTCCAGTTCCTCTGTCCTATTCCATTATTTGATTTCCCAGCTGACAGCACTACACAAGCTCAGCTGTACAGGACAAGCACCACAAGAGTGGCAGCTTCTCAGATAGGTCCCCATTTATCCTGGTTTCAGGTCTGAAAGCCTGACTTGCTTTTTTAATACAGTTTTTTAGACAACAGACATCAAGACATCACTTGCCAGGTAACACTATAATAGTAAATAAATTCTTCACCCTTTACCATTTTAATCATTGTGCTTTCAAATGGAACATGGCCTGGAGGACAAACCTTGTGAGGTGCGGCTGAGGATAGTTAGCTTGAAAAAAAGGAGGCTGAGGGAGATCTTCTTGGTGTCTACAACTACCCGAAAGGAGGTTTACAGAGGTAGGGGTCAGTCTCTTCTCCCAAGTCACCAGTGACAGGACAAGAAGAGATGGCCTCAAGTTGTGCTAGGGGTTGGTTAGGTTGGACATCAGGAAAACTTTCTTAACAGAAGCTGAAACTTGACTACCTTGACTACAGCAAGGCTTTAGACACTGGTCTCTCAGAAAATCCTGAAGTGCTAAGAACTGAGGTTGACACATGGATGAATCCTTTTTCCTGTGAGAGACTGACAATATCCAGATTCTCGTGGGTAAGTGTGGACAAAAATACTCCCCTGGCATTGCTTTTCCAGAGGCAGGCAACCTTGAGAGAAAATATGGATTAAATAATGACTGGTGTTTGTTTCAGGGAGGAAATTATTGAAGCAGCAGCACAGTTTAAGAGACAGGCTGCTTGCAGAGGCTCCCTGAAGGAGACAGAGTTCTGCAGCCTCTCTTGACGGGATTCTTCTTCTCTGCAGGCAGGCTGCTGCCAATACTGGACCTAACCCGGTGATGCTAGATTTGGATGGGTTTGTCTTTTGTTACAGACTCTCTCATTACCTTTGCATTTTCTTTCAGGATATTTATGGTCAGAGGTAGTCCGCTTTGTCTCTATGATGATGAGTTACATAATGAATTATGTATACTTATCCTTACACTATGCAGAAAGCAATAATAATAAACCGTGCTTTCTGCTCATGGCCCTGCCCCTTGGGCTGTGTTACAGCCTTGTCAAAACACATCCTCACAGGTAAACTCAGAAAAAGTGGGTTAGATGATTGGACTGTGAGGAGAATTCAGAACTGACTAAACAACAGAGCTTGGAGGATTATGATCAGTAGAGTACGGTCTAGTTCAAGGCCTGTGGCCAGTGATCAGTATGCAGACCAGGCCTGTTCGACATCTTCTATTTACAATAGAATTTGCTCTTATTTTACCCAAGTTTTGATGGCCAGCTAACCAGACTATTCTTGTCTGGATTAAACCATTTCCTTCCACCAAGCACTGACACACCACCAGCATCTATCTCACCTTCTAGGATTTTCTTCTCATTCCTAATACTGTTTATAACAAGCAACAAAGGCCTTCCCTTAAAAACTCTTCTATCACTCTTTGGGTTACCATTAATAAAAAATCACTCTCAGAAAAGACAATGACTAACCACTTAGTCATGAGAAGTAGCAGGCTCCTCATAACTCTTTCAGACAGCGATTAGATGCCTTTTTAGAAGTAATGCTGCTGCTAAACACAACTTATTGATTTGAATAGCATGATGGCTGAAAAATGTAACGGCTACAACAGAGTTTATCGATGAAAGAACAGTAATTACAGGACAAGGGTAAACAATCCATTGCACTGTTCTATCTTCACGTCACCCTACAACCAGATGGATAATGTCTAACCCTAAAAAGTCATGTAAACACAACACACAGCCTTGCCTATAAAGTTCGCATTACAGAATTATTGAGGCTGGAAAAGACCTCTTAAAATCATCAAGTCCAGCCTATGTTCTGCAGGCTAAACACCCTCAGCTCCCTCAGCACTCTCCTCATCAGATTTTCCATCCACTCCCTGTCCCACCCTCATTGCTCCTCTGGACCCATTCCAGCACCTCAATCTCTTTCTTGAAACAAGGAGCCAAGAACTGCCCCCAGGACTTGAGGGCAGGTCTTCCCAGTGCCCAGGACAGGATGATAACTATATCCCTAGTCCTGCTGGCCACACTATTGCTGATCCAAGCCAGAATGCCATTGGCCTTTTGGGCCACCCAGGCTCACTGCTGGCTCCTGTTCAGCCGGCTGTCAAGCAGTCCTGCCAGGACCCTCTCTATGAGTTTGCTCTCCAGCCACTCATCACCCAGTCTGGAGCTCTGCTGCAGGGGGTTATTGTGAACCCCTGCTGCTTCCCAAGGCTACACAAAAATGTGCGCAAGAAAAACAGAGACAGATTGTATAGTGTATTGCACAGAAAAAATAGAAACCAGCATCAGCCTTGAGGAGTGTAAGAAGAGACTCTTGAACAACACATTACAGACTACCTGAAAGGAGGGCGTAGAGAGTTGGGAGTCAGTCTTTTCTCTGAAGAAGCAAGTGGCAGGACAAGAAGAAATGGCCTCAAGCTGCACCAAGAGAAGTTGAGATTGGTGCTGAGGAGAATCTTCTCTCTGGAAATGGTCCTCAGGCCTTGGAACAGGCTACCCAGAGAGGGGATTGAAGCACCATCCCTGGCTGTGTGGAGATCTGGAGCTCAAGAACAGGACTGAGTGGTAGCCTCATGGGTTCACAGCTGAACTTGATGAGCTTAAAGGTCTTTTCCAACCTAAACAACTCTATGGTTTAGAGAGGGGGTAAAGTCACCATCCCTGTATGCGTTTAAAGATTGTTTATATGTGGTGCTTAGTGATCTGGTTTAGAGTAGGGTTACTAGTTGGACTTGACAATCTCAAGCCTTTTTCCAACCGGAATGATTCTTTGGTTTTATGACTGTAAGGTCACAAGAGCAGTTTAAACACAGGACAAAATAAATCTACAAAGACAAATATCACATCAATTACCATGAACAATTACAGCACAGCAAAAAAATGCTGCAAGAGTTCATACAGTTCTGTAGCCAATCTCCAATCCTTTATGCTTTCAACTCATCACTAATTAAAGCAGAAGAAACATTTCAGTTACAACAGCTGAAAGAGCTGACGTACTCCAAAGAAGCAAAAACCTGTGAAAGGACAAAAAAGGAAGAAGAAGAAAATTCTAGAGAAACCAAAATTTAGAGAAAGTAAAATTTTCAGTATGCTTTTATTATTAAATTTTACTGTAAACCATGAAGCAGGGAACAGAAAAAAATGCCAATAAATTGAGGGAAGAAACCAGATAAAAGGTAATTTTATTAGAAGTTCACAACTAACCCAAATCTTTCTAATGAAAGGAGAGTGATGCTAAACAATGATGCTAAACACTTTCTTGATCTAAATTAAGTTTAGCAGAATTTGATGTAGAAGTTAATGTAAAATATTACTTATGTATGGCACAGAAATATTATTTTTATACAAAATATGTATTTTTATATAAAATATATACACCATATATATGCTTATCATATAAAATATATAATATACATACAAATACATATGTAAATATAGAATATATATAGACAGGTGCTTAACTAGCACGCAAATCAGGTGTAGGATTCAAACTAAGTGCAAAGCAACTACAAAAGTAAGTTTATAAATCAGATCACTGAGCATCACATCCAAACAATCTTCAAACACATACAGGGCTGGTGACTCAACCCTCTCCCTAAACCATAGAGTTATTTAGGTTGGAAAAGACCTTTAAGCTCATCAAGTCCAACTATGAACGGAGCTGTCCNCACATTACAGACTACCTGAAAGGAGGGCGTAGAGAGTTGGGAGTCAGTCTTTTCTCTGAAGAAGCAAGTGGCAGGACAAGAAGAAATGGCCTCAAGCTGCACCAAGAGAAGTTGAGATTGGTGCTGAGGAGAATCTTCTCTCTGGAAATGGTCCTCAGGCCTTGGAACAGGCTACCCAGAGAGGGGATTGAAGCACCATCCCTGGCTGTGTGGAGATCTGGAGCTCAAGAACAGGACTGAGTGGTAGCCTCATGGGTTCACAGCTGAACTTGATGAGCTTAAAGGTCTTTTCCAACCTAAACAACTCTATGGTTTAGAGAGGGGGTAAAGTCACCATCCCTGTATGCGTTTAAAGATTGTTTATATGTGGTGCTTAGTGATCTGGTTTAGAGTAGGGTTACTAGTTGGACTTGACAATCTCAAGCCTTTTTCCAACCGGAATGATTCTTTGGTTTTATGACTGTAAGGTCACAAGAGCAGTTTAAACACAGGACAAAATAAATCTACAAAGACAAATATCACATCAATTACCATGAACAATTACAGCACAGCAAAAAAATGCTGCAAGAGTTCATACAGTTCTGTAGCCAATCTCCAATCCTTTATGCTTTCAACTCATCACTAATTAAAGCAGAAGAAACATTTCAGTTACAACAGCTGAAAGAGCTGACGTACTCCAAAGAAGCAAAAACCTGTGAAAGGACAAAAAAGGAAGAAGAAGAAAATTCTAGAGAAACCAAAATTTAGAGAAAGTAAAATTTTCAGTATGCTTTTATTATTAAATTTTACTGTAAACCATGAAGCAGGGAACAGAAAAAAATGCCAATAAATTGAGGGAAGAAACCAGATAAAAGGTAATTTTATTAGAAGTTCACAACTAACCCAAATCTTTCTAATGAAAGGAGAGTGATGCTAAACAATGATGCTAAACACTTTCTTGATCTAAATTAAGTTTAGCAGAATTTGATGTAGAAGTTAATGTAAAATATTACTTATGTATGGCACAGAAATATTATTTTTATACAAAATATGTATTTTTATATAAAATATATACACCATATATATGCTTATCATATAAAATATATAATATACATACAAATACATATGTAAATATAGAATATATATAGACAGGTGCTTAACTAGCACGCAAATCAGGTGTAGGATTCAAACTAAGTGCAAAGCAACTACAAAAGTAAGTTTATAAATCAGATCACTGAGCATCACATCCAAACAATCTTCAAACACATACAGGGCTGGTGACTCAACCCTCTCCCTAAACCATAGAGTTATTTAGGTTGGAAAAGACCTTTAAGCTCATCAAGTCCAACTATGAACGGAGCTGTCCTAAGGCTACTGCTCAATCCTGCCCCTGAGCTCCAGATCTCCACAACTGAAACACAGACAGGGATGGTGATTAAAGCCCCTGCCTGGGCAGCCTCTTCCAAGGTCTGGAAAGAAATTTCTTTCCAGGGAGAAATTTCTCCTCAGGACAAACCTCTACTTCTCTTGGGGCAGCTTGAGGCCATTTCCTCTTGCCCTGTCCGTTGTTCCTCAGGGGAAAAGACTCCCAAATCTCTACACCCTCTTTTCAGGTAGTTCTGTTATGTGCTGTTCAGGAGTCTCTCCTTACACTCACTGAGGCCGATGATGGTTTGTATTTTTTCCCCACAAAATCACTCCATTTCAAAATATTTCTCAATCTTGCAAAAAATCAGCTGAAGTCTAAGGAAACACTGTCTCTAAAACTCCACAAATTGTAATGAATAAACTTCTAAACATGAATGAAACTTCTTGTGTTTCATCTTGTTCCCTTTGCTCCTTGTCCTGTCACTGAAACATGTTGAGCTAGTATAGTTCGGAAAGGGTAAATGCACATGGAAAGGAGGCAATATTTTCTAGACTGTTATGTTGCTCAAAATGAGACCTGAAGAAATAAATTAGTGAACAAGATGAACACTGATATCCTGGGATGCTTTAGGAAAAGGACTGCCTGACCATTCAGGGAAGTGACCCTTCTCTGCTCTGCACAGCTGAGACACATCTGGAGTTCTGTATCTGCCCAGTTACAGATTCCCCAGTATGATAAACATGGACAAGCTGGAGCAATACTGGTGAGTGGTTGCAAAACATTTAAGGTCCTGGAAGATCCCACGTCTGAGGAGAGGAGGTTGGGTGAACAGGGACACTTCAATCTGTGGAAGAGAAAACTGAGGGTGGGGAGGTCTTTTCAGTATCTGGTAAAGAGACGAAAGACCATGAAGCCAGACACTGCCCACTCACTGGTGAGAAGGAGACAGGCAATGGGCACAACTAGATATCTGAAAATCAGAAAAACATCTAAGGGCTGTCGAAGTATGGAACAGGAACTCAGAGAAGTTAACAGTCTCTGTCCTTGGAAATACTCAAAACTTACTGAACACAGTCATGAGTAATTTGCTTCAGGTGACCCCGTTCTGAGTACTGGGGCTGAACTAGACAATATCCAGAAGGCCCTGCCAATAGCAACCACAGAGTCATTCTGTGAAGAGAAAATAGAAGTGCATGACAAATCAAAATCCAAAAAACTATGTGTGTGTGCATATGCCTATTTAAAATACATTTATTAACTCCTACAACAGCAGCAAACAGCTCGTAACAAGAGATGTGAGAAGCATTATGAGGAGTGTGTGGTGAGGAAGAATTAAGAGCTTGTGATGTCAGGGGTTTCAGTTTAGTGTTATTGGTAATTTGTTTCTGATTCTTTCTTTTTTTTGAGAAACACACAAAATTACTTGTCATGTAGCTGTCAAAACCACCAGGGCCACAGCCATGACAAATTTGTGAAGGCTGAAAACATTGTATGTTAGTCATTCTATTGGCAACTTATTTTAACTGCATTAAAATCACCCTGCAGGTGAATAAAACCTCAAAAAATGTCCGTACCGTATTTTCACAGATGATAGCATGCAATCTCTGTGCCTTCCTCACCCACAGATGTGGCTGAAACATCATCAGCTGTTCAGGTACTAGGGAGTATGAAGATTAAAGTTGGGCAAACCTGGTTCAGCACAAACACACTGAACTACAGTCTTACACAAAAAAAAACCATTGTAGAGAAAATTAAAACAAAGATAAAAGAAGTCATAAAATCAGAATTACAGAATCATTAAGATTGAAAAGGACCTCTAAGTTCATCAAATCCAGCTTTCAACTCAAGAACTCCATGAGCACTAGTCCCCTCATTCTTCCCTACTTCTCTAAGTTAGCGAGAGGTAATATCAAAGTTTCTGCCCAGTAGAGCCCTGCCTAAATTGTTTAAAAAAGTACCCATGATGAACACTCCATAACCTTCCTGAACATAAGTCAATGCTCAGGCTTGAGCCTCATCTTGTGCTCCAGTGACCATCCAAACTGCCAGACCTCCTGCCTTTTGTCTGGTTCCACCAGCTGTGGCTGTCATCCCTCAGGAATGGAAGGAGAAACCTACTCCACTAAAGCTGATTATCTGCTTTCCATGCAATGTTAGCAGTAGCACACACTCTCCAGAGAAACTGCATCCCCTACTTAACCCTAAATTTCACTGTTACATAGAATCACAGAAATCACAGAAAGGTTGGAGCTGGAAAGGACTTAAGATCACTGAGTCCCATCCCCCTGCCACAGGCAGGAACACCTCTCACCAGATCAGGTTGTCCAGAACCCCATCCAACCTGGCCTTGAGCAATTCCAGGGATGGAACAGCCAAAATCATCCTGGGCAACCTGTTGCAGTGCTTCAGCACCCTCATACTAAAGAGCTTCTTCCTAATCTCCAACCTCAATCTCTCCTCTTTCAGTTTAAAACTATTAGCCTTTGTTGACTCACCCCATGCCCTTGTAAACAGCCCCTCCCCAGCCTTCTTGTAGCTCCCTTCAGATGCTGGAAGGTGGCTATGAAGCTCCCCTGGAGCCTATTCTTCTCCAGGCTGAACAGCCCCAGCTCCCTCAGGCTGTCCTCAGAGCAGAAGGGCTCCACCTCCCCGATCATTTTTGTGGTACTTCCTCTATCCCTCATCCAAGCACCACCTTTGCTGCAAGCAGAGAACTACTCCCATGTCAAATTGCCTTTTTCAAGTGAAAATTCCTCCCAACTTTTACCACAGCCAACATGACCCTTAGAAGGTTTTTTTACCCTTTCCCATGGCATCCTTTCCTGCATCTCAACACAATTTTCATGTCTGTCTTTAAGACTTCTCCAGACTGGGCACACTTTTTCCACATTGTGTGGGGTTTTTCTAGACTTCTGGAGATTTCTTGTTGCTTCCCCCTGAACGCTATCCCATGGACTCAAACCATCTCTTAAATATGATCCCAAAACCATAGAAGCCATAACAATGTTGAGTGGAAGTATCATGTTTACATATGTCCCTTCTAACTACTATCTCACTAAAACGTTTACCCTCACTACAAGAACACAGTGCTCTTGATGCATGTTCCAGACAATGATTCACTTAAATATCTGAGATTCTTCTCTCTGCCATTATTGGTATTTGTTATTTATGTGGGGAGCTACCTCATCTGAGCACAGCTCTCTGCATTTCTCCTTTTAAAAAAGCATTATTTCTTTTAGATTCTTTGTCTAATTTTTCTAAGCTAGCTGAAATTCTGTAATTATTCTTCACAGAAACCTCTCCCTGGCTGCTTTGTAAAATTAAAGTGCTGTCTATTCCACTGCCATCCAAGTCACTGATAGGACAAAGGTGTAGTACGTTGACCCTGGCTGATGCCCACCAAAGACGCTCTATCACTACCCTCCTCAGCCTGACAGGAAACAGAGGTTGTGGCCAGCCCCTTCCTCATCAGCACTCTTCACACTCTTCCCCTGTTTCAATGTGGGGTCGTTTCCACTGAAGACAGTCCTCCAAAATGAGCCCTTCCCACAGACTGTGGTTCTTCATTAACTGATCCAATGCGAGTTGCTTCCATGGGGTGAGTCCCTTCAGGAATAGATACTCCGGCATGGGTACACCACAAAGTCTCAGGTCTTGCCAGCAATCCTACTCCAGTGTGCACTCCTCCCCCTGAATCTTCATGTGGCCTTCTCACTGGCTCATAGTGAACCTGTTGTCCCTTCCTGCACAGCTGCTTCCCAGCAGATCACCACTGACCAATACTCGTCGACGGGGGTTATTTCTCTGCCACAGCAGGGCTCTACTACACTTGTCCTGGTGGAACTCCATTCAGGTCCTCTGCACCCAAGTCCCCCTTTTAAATCTGTCATCCCAGAGGTTCTGCCACCACCATCCATGATGGGCTAAGCCTTGGCCAGCAGTGAGTCCCTTTTGGAGCTGCTGGCATTGGCTCTGTCAGACATGGGGAAAGCTCTAGGAGCTTCTCACAGAAGCCACTGATGTAGCCCACTGCTACCAAAACCTGGCCATGCAAACCCAATACAGAAAGGCATCATCACATTTGGTTTTCTCCACTGCACTTCTGCC
The DNA here is from genome assembly GCA_013397515.1 of Upupa epops. Lineage (NCBI taxonomy): Eukaryota > Metazoa > Chordata > Aves > Bucerotiformes > Upupidae > Upupa > Upupa epops. The sequence goes on from VZRI01003768.1 coordinate 82,015, forward strand.
TTTGCCAATGCATAGAATGCAGATGCTCACTTGATAAGGAGTCATCCAGACTTCTGTCTGATTTTCCTCTCTTCAGCTTCAAGTATAACCTTAATGTTTCTCCATCCTGAATCACTTCTCCCCCAAGTGCCACTCAGTCATCCTCTCCTGTTTCTCCCACAAGCTCCCAGTTCCACTTGGCCTCATCCCACCCTGAGAGTTTTCACTGCCATTGCAGACTCTCCACAAGCTGTCCTTGTTCAGTCTTTCATTTCAAGTGCTTTCAGAGGCACTGACAACTCAGCTTCTCACTCCAGAATTCACCTCATCTATTTTACTCCAGTGCCCTGGTTTCATTCATCCTGGCAATAGGGAAGGATTGTGTGAATAACAAAGACATTGAACATCCTCCCTAGGCCAAAGTCCCCACCACCCAGTACCACTGTTCACCCTCACCACAGACCTGTGGTGAAACAAGCAAGCTCAGTTGTTCTGTAGTGATGGCAGACACATCCAAACAACAAAAAAAGCTCAACATAGAATCATGGAATGGAACAGCAGGGGCTGGAAGGGCCAAGAGGACCAACAGCATCCTCAGATGTGGGTGGGGGGGATCAGAAGGGGAGTGGTTAGCAGATCAAGGGAGGTTCTTCTCCCCCTCTACTCTGCACTGGTGAGACTGCATCTGGAGTATTGTGCCCAGTTCTGGGCCTCTCAGTTCAAGAAGGACACAGAGCTGCTGGAGGGTGTCCAGCGTAGAGCAACAAAGATGATGAAGGAAGTAGAACAGCTCCCTTATGAGGAAAGGCTTAGGGAGCTGGGTCTCTTGAGCTTGGAGAAGAGGAGGCTGAGGGGGCACCTCATTCATGTCTATAAATATGTGAGGGGTGGTTTTCAGGAGGATGGAGCCAGGAGCAATAGGTGATAGGACAAGGGGCAGTGGGTGCAAGCTGGAACACAGGAGGTTCCCTGTAAATATCAGCAGGAACTTTATCCCAGGGAGGGTAATGGAGCACTGAAACAGGCTGCCCAGGGGGGTTGTGGAGTCTCCTTCTCTGGAGACATTCAAGACCTGCCTGGATGTGTTCCTGTGCGCCTCGGTCTAGGTGATCCTGCTCTGGCAGGGGGATTGGACTAGATGATCTTGCGAGGCCCCTTCCAATCCCTACTGATTCTATTATTCCACGATTCAGTCTAGAGAGGAGGAGGCTGAGAGAAGACCTTATTGCTCTCTACAACTACCTAAAGGAGGTTGCAGTGATGTGGGTACGGTCTCCTCAACCAAATTCCTAATGATTAGATGAAAGAAAATGGCCTAAAGCTGCGTCAGAGGAGGTTTAGATTGGATCTTGGGAAGAAGTTCTTTGCTGAGTGACTGACTGGGCACTGGAACAGGCTGCCTAGAGAGGGGGTGGATTCTCCATCCCTGGAAGTTTTTAAAGAACGAATAGCTAGAGCACTTGAGATCATGGTCTAGGGGTTGGGGAGATGTTGTGATGAGGGCTAGACTTGATCCTGGAGGTCCTTTTCAGTCAAGAGGATTCTATGATTCTGTGAGTACCTGTTATCCTATACTGCTATAGAACAGATAAAGGCAACTCATACAATCACAATAATACAATGGTTCAGGTTGGAAGGGACCTCACAGATCATCTAGTTCCAGCCCCTTGCCATGGGCAGTGCCACCTCTCACCACACCAGGAGGCCCAAAGCCCTATCCAGCCTGGCCTTGAACAATTCCAGGGAGAGCAGGTATGGGCTGTTTTCACTAAGGACCTGGACTTCCCATCTCAGCAGATTTCCATTTCTCTGCTCCTCCCCAAATCAACAACCTCACACAGGCAAGAACTCAAACTTCTGGTTATTCTGGTATGGTCTTCTCACAAGGATGACTTAGGGAGTCATCCCAAACTTTAATGACTACCTACATATCCACCAGAAAGAAAGAGAACAGAACAGAACGGAACAAAGACAGAAGAGACAAAAAATTTAAAAGAAGAACATGTTTTATTGCCCACAGAACAATTCTGGGAAGATAATGAACAAGAGCTCCAAGCACTCCTGCAGGAACCTCTCTGGTATTAGTGAAGCTGGTAGGATGATTCACATGAATGTAATGCCAGAAATCAAGAGATAGAAATTATTTTGAAAGAGCAACAATGGAGAACAAATGGCACTCTGTGCCAAAAATGTCACTGTCTGACTCACTGCCAACAGAAATTCACGTCTTAAGGAATAAAGTACAAGTCAGGGTAGTAGCTAGGGCTTGCTATAGACTGAACGTCTAACGTAGCATGATGGTTAAGCACATACTGCATCTTGAGGGAAATAAAAGCTTCATTACCACAGTGGACATACACCAAGTGATAGGACCTGGAGCTTTCACGCTGCCATGGCCAGAACACGCTTGAAATTTCTGGAAATTGAGGACAATTTCTTATGCTGAGAAATGTTAACTCTGACCCAAGGGAAAGCTGTGTTCGACTTCATCCAGACAGATAACAAGTACCCCACTGTGCCACAGAGAACAAACACAGAACAAAGACAGCTGCTGCCTCCAGGTCTCAGGATCAAAGGACATATTTCCAGCCATGTCTCTGCAAAATTACTTCAGTGGTTCCACCCCCTGCCCATACCGCCCCCTCAGCTGTGCCAACAGAACTGTGCACAGCAAACTGGTTCAGGGAATTAGATCTGAGCCAAACCAGGTCTGGGACTTCATCCAAGTTAAATTTACTTTTCTTACCCACCACTTTTAATTTTTCTTTAAGAGTAGACTTTAACTTAGTGCTTCTCACACCTGGTTCCCTACCTGATACAACTGAGGAGATAGGACAGGGTGGGAAAATACAGCTTTGGCCTGATTTGCCAAAAACAGAAACAGAATCGTTTAAGCTGGAAAAGACTTTCAAGCTAATAAAATCCAACCCAGAACTCTACTGTCCCGCGGCCACCACTAAATCCTGTCTCTGAGCTCCAGATTTCCACAACTGTGAAACATGGCTAGGGATGGCAATTCAACCTCCTCCCTGGGCAGCCAGTGCCAAGGCCTGAAGACCCTTTCCAGCAAGAAGTTTCTCCTCAGGGCCAACCTCAGCTTGCCCTAGGGCAGCTTGAGGTCATTTCCTCTTGTTCTGTCCCTTGTTCCTTGTGCGAAAAGATCAACCCTCACCTCTCTTCACGTTCCTGTCAGGCAGTTGCTGACAGCAAGGTCTCCCCTCATGCTCCTTTTCTACAGACTAACCAGTCCCTGCATTCTCAGCTGCTCCTCCTAAGGGTTGTTCTCCAGACTCTTCCCCAGCCCTGTTGCCTTTCTCTGGACCCCTTCCAGCCCCTCAATATACTTCTTGTCTGAGGTGCCCAAAACTGACCCCAGCAGTCAAGAGGGTGCCTCACTAGTGCCCAATACAAGGGACTAAGAGACAATTCTGTTGATCTGATTTTAGTTAATGAGATTTAGTTGTATGTTCCAGTGGGGAGATGCTCCCTCAGTACATGGACTATGCTTCTTCAAGAGATACATGAGCACACCTACTCATGTCTCATCACACTCTATTTCCACAGTGCCTTTACACAAGGGTTCTTTCTCTACCAAATCTCCCTTTTAACATATTTCTCCTTTAAAAATTCTTCCAGTACTGGTTTCTATTTAAATCTTAATACAGGTTTTATAAAACACATTTTCCAAGAGGAATTACATGCTAATTTGGTAGGAAAAAAATATCAATGGATATGTTCAAGGTTGCTTGGCTATATTGTAAGAAGAGCACAAAGAATATGGCTCAGCATCTTCTTCAGCCCAAGATTTGCATGCATTATATACTAATTATATGACAAATGTGACATTCTGAGGCTTTGTAAGTTGGTCTTTGATGTTAACATTCAAAACAACCTGGCACATGGTCAACAAGACTGATCTGAGTCACCTTGTCTTTCTTCTCAGACACATGGCTGTTACTCTAAAAACCATCCCCTTTGAGCACAGAAGTGTATATAATGGCTGCAAAGTACAAGTGAGCTACTAAATCCCTGCACATTACAGAAATTGAATAAGAATGAGGTCACTGTGCCCGTTTTGAAGCCAAAATACACTTCAGTTAAGGGATGTGGCCAAGAAGACCAATGGCATCCTGTGACGCATCAAGAAAAGTGTGTCAAGCAGGTGGAGGGAAGTTCTCTTCCCACTCTACTCTGCCCTTGTGAGACTACACCTGGAGTCCTGCGTCCAGTTTTGAGCTCCCCAATTCAAGAGAGACAGGGAACCGCTGGAGAGAGTCCAGCACAGGCCTATAAAGATGACAAAGGGACTGAAACACCTCTCCTATGAAGGCTGAGAGAACTGGAGCTGTATAAACTGGAAAGGAGACGGCTGAGAGGGATCTCATTAATGTCTGCAAATATGTGAGGGGCGAAAGTCAAGAGGAAGGGACCAGGCTCTTTTCAGTGGTACCCTGTGATAGGACAAGGGGCAACAAGGTTCTACCTCAACATTAGGAAAAGCTTTATGACTGTGAGGGTGATGGAGCCCTGGCACAGGCTGCCCATACAGGTTGTAGAGCCTCCTTCTCTGGTGACTTTCAAAACCTACCTGGATGTGGACCTGCATGACCTGCTTTGGCAGGTGGGTTGGACTAACGATTTCAGAGGTCTCTTGCAACCCCTATCAATCTGTGCTTCTGTGATGACAAGAAACAGGAGAATGCATTTTTCCTGCGTCACGCCAGGAGCTTTCGGCACACAAACCGCATAGAGCTGACATAGTGAAGAAAGCTCAGCAGGCCATCAGAGCATGTCGACCACAGCTGAAACATCCCGAGAACTCAAAACAAATGTCTTAGAAGATTTAATTGCAAATGGAAAATAGCAACTTTATGAGGCTGGTAATTCAGACAAATCCAGATGAGCTGCCTTGGGAGGCAGTACACAATTCCCTAAGCTCTCCTCCTCCTGTTTAATGTCATACTTCTGATCTATTCTTATTTGTACATAGATGCCTAGCGATACATCCCTCTCTAAACAAATAAATATTTGGCTTGAAGCATGGCTTGAATTAGCAGTCAAACAGGAAAACTTCCTTAATAACTACTGAAATTCATGAATGTGATAAATACAGTGAGTCAGTCAATTCTAGAGTTACTAAGATAACACCTGTTTCAGGTACATGTTTAAATGAGTACTATCAGAGTTAAGTAATGTGCTTAGCACAGACTGGTTTGAGGACTGTAATTGAAGACCCTGTAGGTCCTTTCCAGCCATTGATTCTATGATTCCTTGAATCACAAAGCCCAGAAACTACAGTAACTGTAAAGCAGAAATGCCTAAACTCAGACAAACAAGGTGTACGTGATTCATCTTTCCTGTCTTGATTCCCACTCTGTAGAACAAAAACTGCAGCACCAGACAGGTTCCACCAAGTACTGACTCGATAGAGGACTCAAGGCCATGATCTGGGGGTTAGGGAGATTTTGAGATGAGGGCTGGACGTGATGATCATGGAGGTCCTTTTCAGCCAGTGATGATACTATAATTCTGTAAGTTGGCAGACGATACTGCCACAGGCTGATGCTGGGCTTGCCACCACAACATCACAGAGACATAGGTAAACTCCTCTTCCTTCCCAAAAGCAAAAGATAAGAGAAATAACAGAGGTTTAGGGGTTGGGAAACAGATTTAAAACTAGGTGCAATGAAAATAATGATAAAATTACATACATACAAGCATCTACAAAACAAATACCGAACACAACCCAAACAAAGGCAATTACAGCACCATCGCCACTAACACTGATACAGAGAAGTCCCAGGATGGACGCAGACCAGATTCAGGAGCTGGACTCCAGAACTGGATTGTATAACCTACAGATCAGAGGCAAAATGGACAGAGTAGTCCATGTATACCTGTGAAGGACACTGAAGGAAAGAGCTTGACCCTTGTGGTCTCTCAGCTTTATATAAAATATGATATGCATCACAGAATCACAGAGTGATGGAGGTTGGAAAAGACCTCTGAGCTCATACAGCACAGCACAGCACCTAACATCACCCTACCAGCCACACCAGGGCACTCAGGGCCACAGCCAGGCTGTCCTTCAACGTCTCCAGACAACAAAGACACCACCACTGCCCTGGCCAGTCCAGTCCAGTGAGAAAGGGCTTCCTAATACCCAACCTATCCCTCCCCTGGCAGCTTCAGGCTCTATCCTCTTCTCCTGGTGCTGGTTGCCTGGGAAAAGAGTCCAATCCCCACCTGACCACAAACTCCTTTCAGGGAGTTGTAGAGAGGGAGAAGGTCCTTGAGTGTCCTCCTCTTCAGGCTAAACAACACTAGCAACCCCAGCTTCTCCTCATCAGATTTTCCCTCCAGTCCCTTCCTCAGCTTTGCTGCTTTCCTTTGGACCCACTCCAGAACTGGAGGAGAGGCTTCCCCAGTGCCCAGGACAGGGGGATGATTACACTCCTAGTCCTGCTTGCCACACTATTGCTGATACAAGCCAAGATGCCATTGGCCTTCCAGGCCACCTGGGCACCATGCTGGCTCCTGTTCAGCCAGTAGTCAACCAGTCCCTCTCTGCCAGGCTGCTCTCCAGCCACTCATCCTCCAATCTGTAGCTCTGCTGGGGGTTATTGTGGCCAAAGTGTGGGACCCATGTGAGACGGAACACCCTATTGTTCAGAGTAGGGTATCGTGTCCTGTCTGCTCCTCTCCGTGGGTGCAGTCTCTCACGTCCTGCACCCGTAACATGGGTCAGGAGCCAGGACCTTGATTTTCATGGGAGGAAGTCTAAGCAAGAGGTTCTTGCTTCACAATCCCTGGCGGTAACAACAAACATCAAGTGTTATCACCAGTAGAAGCAGTCACTGTCTACACAAACAAATGCCATCAGATAGAGAGACCGAGCTGAACAATAAAATCATTGGACAGAATTAGTTCTGCTGTAACTCAACAGCTATGAACACGATTATATGAAGACTTCACCAGCCCCCACAGAGCAGGACATCATCCTCACCAGCAGTATTATTAAAGTTATCTTGCAGGAGCAGAGTGTTCCAGAAACTCACAGAATGGCTTTCACCACATGGACAACAGAAGCCCACAGGATACAACATTTCCAGCCCTTAAATTTAGAATCATAGAATGTTTTGGGTTGGGAAGGACCTTTAAAGGTCATCTAGTCCAACCCCCCAGCAGTGAGCAGGAATATCTACTGCAGTAGGTTGCTCAGAGCCTTATCCAGTCTGACTAGAGCATCTCAAGGGATGGGGCTTCTTCATTCTCTCTGAGCAACCTGTCCCAGTGTCTCATCACTCTCACTGTAAAAAGCTTCTTCCTTTTATCCAACCTAAATCTCTCCTCTTTAGCTTAAAACCACCACTTCTGCTGTCACAATGGGCCTTGCTAGCAAGATCCTCCCCATCTTTCTTCTTCCAGGAACATTCCCATATTCTTTGTCGTGACAACTCTTGCGGTAGTGAAATGATAAAATGAGAATGGTATGTTTTATTCTTACGTATCTGTACCTATTGCATCAAATTCCTCAGCTGGCTGACCCTGAGGCTGATTTCTCCCATCACCAGGAAGGATGGCGCAGGAAGGAGTCAGGAGGGGTCTCACCCCATCTAGCAGAGGCGATGTAATCAGGCTGTCAAACTGCACCCAGGGCACTCTGTTCATACTGGGTCTGTAGCTGACTTGTGGGCCTCAATGTAACTCCTAGAAGCAGTTCAGCCATAAAATAAAAACAATTCTTATCAAAACTGGCCCTAATAAGTACCTGATGGTGAGCTGAGGAGAAACGCAATCACACGGAATCACTAAGGTTGGAAAGGACCTCTTAAGATCATCAAGCCCAACCTTCAACTCAGCATCTCCATGACCATCAGACCGTGTCCCACAGTGCCACATCTGCTGCCTTTTGAACCCCTGCAGGGATGGGGACTCCAGTACTGCCCTGCACAGCCTGGTTCAGTGTTTAACTGCTCTTTCACTATTACTTGTCTTCATTTCTGATCTGAACCTTCCCTGGTGCAACTGGTGGCCATTTCCTCCTGTCCTGTCAGCAGTTTTTGGGGAGAAGAGGCCAGTAAGGGCTGTACACAACCAGTAAGACATGGTCACATCAGAACAACATAAGTAATCGTGTGAACAGTTAAACATGAAGTTCTCAAGAGTCCTCACCCCCAAGCCCTCCTCTCAAAAATAAGCATTAATGCACACATGACACACAATCTACCCACAGCATTTACAACAGTCATCAACATTGATGAAAACCATGAAAAACAGCAATGTAAAACCCATTAAATCACACTTCAGAAATTCCTCTTGGTGCAAATCTGTGACACTAGGTAGATACACATACATTCACACTGATAAAGATGGGAAAGAAGAAAAGATTTGTCTTCTAAGGCACCAAAAAAATCCCCTCCTAAAATCACAGGGCAGCATTAAATTTCATAAGCAGGTATTTTTCTGCCTGCTGTTAACCAACTTGTTTCAGTAAGTGAGTGGAATAAAAATAATAAAAAAAATATATTTCTTTGTACATACACTTCACTTCAAAGAATTCCAGGAATCTATTGTGATTCTAAAAAACTCCTCAGTCACCAAAGCACATTGTTCCCTAAAGGAACAGTGGGTCAAATTCAAAGTACCAGCAATAGAGCAGCATTCAGAACTTTTTCTATAGAGCCTGGAATGGACAAAACCTCCAAAGTCAGAGCTGAGACTTCAGGATTGGGAACAAAAAATAAAGAAAGGTTGTGAACTTAAAAGAAGTGAGACCAAGAGATAAATCCTCTCTGAATAATTATAAGGAGAAGCTCTCCCAAGCGTTAGTTAACAGGTACATAACAAAAAACAACCCAAGGTCAAGTCAATTAGCAGATTAACATATTGTCATAATTGGCTACCACCACTGGAAAAGCAAATAAACAGACAAAACTCTGGCACCAGAGAGAGAACTTCAATAATTAGAGGTATTTCAGTAGGGCAGGCAGCACTCTGAGTGAGCACTGAGCTTCTGAAATGACGATGCCCTCACCCGCCTCCAGCTGCTCAGTACTGCTGGTTTGCTGGAAGTTTTCATCTCCTTCCTACGCCCACCAGCACCTGCCAAGCTACTTCAAACAAAGAGTCAGGTCAGCTTGCAAGCTTTCACTGTGACATCTAACCTACCCTGTTGTGACTGTGGTGGGCTGGGGAGAGCTCAGACTAACACCAAGGGTGGCATTTTGGACCTCCCCCAGCAGACAGGCAGTGACTTCAGCAGCAGATACAGAATCATAGTCAGACTGGTCTGGATTGGAAGGGAGCTCAAAGGTCACCCAGTACCAACCCCCTGCCAGGGACAGCGACACTTGTCACCAGACCAGGTTGCCCACAGCCGCATCCAGCCTGGACTTCATCACTTCCAGGGATGATGGAGCAGCCACAATCTCCCTGGGCAACCTGTTCCAGGGCCTCAGCACCATCACAGAGAGGGATTTCTGCCTCAGATTTCAGCTCAATCTCCCCTCTTGGAGCTGGAACCCAGCAACCTTGTCCCAGCAGCACAGTCGCTTGGAAGAAGTCCCTCTCCATCTTTCCTGGACCCCCTTCAGGAACTGGAAGCTGCTCTAAGGTCTTCCCAGAGCCAGAGCCTTCTCTTCTCCAGGCCAAACTCCATCAGCCTGTCCCCAAAGCAGAGGGGCTTCAGCCCTTTGATCATCCTCATGGCAACCTCTGATGTAAAAGGTCTCTTCCAACTATTCTGTGAGTCTGTAATGAATTGCTAGTCACCTCACCACTAAACTGAAACCAATAATTTAATACCAAAACCATCTTCCTACATCCACAGCAGGGTACGTTCTGTGTTAACAGCTGGACTCTGCGACCTTTAAGGTGTCTCCCAACCTCAACAACCCCAACTCTCTCACTCCAGCCCCACTAGGAAAAACTTCAGCCCAAACCCCAGAAGTTTTTGATGTCGGGTGATCAGAAATTCAAACCCATGCATGAGTGCAGGCCCAGCTCTGGGGTCGATTCGGGAGAACCCCACTCAGACAGGGAACTTTCCTTGTCACTTGGTTGGAAAAGACCTTCGCATAGAGGTGCCCGTAGCCGGCACCCTCTGACGGGCCCTGACAGCACCGACACCCCTCTGTGGGCCCTCACTCATGAGGAGAGAGAAACAACCACTTAAAGCACCCGGGGATTTCAGCCCATTCCTGTCTCACACGCCTGAGTCGACTCCTCGCTGACCCAGACCCAGGCACAAGGTGACACCGCTGGGCTCTGTCAGAAAGGAGAAGCCGATGCAGGGAAGAGGGGGGGTGTCAGCCCCAGTGAACGCTGGCTGCTCCCCACAACCCCCTCCGCTCCTCCTCCTCCTCCCACCGCCCGTCCCCACCGAGCCCCAGCACGTACCTGGCTGCCCCGGAGTCCCCCGGGGTTGGAAGGGGGCAGGAGGTGGGGGGGGAANGACGGGGAGGGCTCTCCTCGTCGGGCTCTGTGGGTTCCGATGTCCTACCTACCTCGTCCCCTCGTTGCCCTCCGGCCTTGGCCTTCCCCTTCAGCCTCATCCCTTTGTCTCCTCATCCCCCTCCTCTTTGGCCTCATCCCCCTCTGGTTTTGTGTCCCTATTCAGCCTTATAAGGCGTATCCCGCTCTAGGCTTATACCTTCACACCCTTGTTCCCCTTAGATCTTGTCCTCCCATCCTCTTATCCCCCTGCAGCCTTGTCCTTGTCCTTTGTACCCCTGTAGCCCTACCCCTTCAACCCCATTAGGCCTCATCCCCTTATCCCTTCCAGGCTTGTCTCTCACCTCTCATTCTCCTCTAGACTCATCTCCTTCTCCACCTCCAGCCTCATGAGATTCTCCCCCTCTGGCCTCATCCTTCTGCCCCCTTATCCCCCCTCAGACCTCCCTTTCCCATCCTCTCATTATCCTTCAGCCTGTTCTCTCTATTATCCCACTCTGGCCTTGTGAACAGGGCTGGCACTGCCCATTCAGATGTTGCATCAGTGGCCTATGGGAAGGTGAAGCCCATCAGACCGGGCACTGATCCGAGGCTACAGCTTCCCCAAGGGGAAATATTTTAAAGAGCTTGAAATGATGTCATGGTCCTGCTTTCCTCAAGGGCAGAGCCTGCAGAGTCTGGACGCCCTCAACATGGACCAGGCAGGCAACAGGAGAAGGACCTGCTGCTGAAGTCCTTGATCTCATTGGTTGACCTTGCTGTGGTTTCGGGTACAATTTTTCTTGCCAGGTGTTTCAGGCTTCCCCAGAAGCACATAAAAACAGTGTTGTGTTGGATATCTGAGGAAACCGATGCTGCTGAGCCTGGAGAAAAGGCTCCAGAGAGACCTTGCGCTGGACAGCTCCTGAGCGAAGGTTGGAGTGAGGCGCACCTTAGTCTCTTCTCTCAGGGAATAAGTGACAGAACAAAAGGAAATGGACTCAAGTTGTGTCAGGGGTGACCCTGGGGAACAACCTCGTCCCAGAAAGGGTTCCCCAGGCCTGGCCCACGCTGCCCAGGGCAGTGAGGGGAGTCCCTATATCTGGAGAGGCTGAAAAGCCATGGAGATGTGGGGTGAGGTACAGGGGGTACTGGGGACCTGGAAGTACTAGGTCAATGGTTGTAGTCAATGAATTTAAAAATATCTTCCAACCTTAGTGATTC
>VZRI01003769.1:0-15484 GCA_013397515.1 Upupa epops
CAAGAGTTGGGGACCCAGTACCTTCGTTTCCAATTCATCATCTTGTTTTAGGTGAGAATTGAGGAACAGCACACAACCAAACGTTCAGCATCACCCACACTGCATGAGGAACAGCACACAGCCAAACGCTCAGCATCACCCACATTACATGAGAAACAGCACACAGCCAAACGTTCAGCACCAACAANCCACACTGCATGAGGAACAGCACACAGCCAAACGCTCAGCATCACCCACACTACATGAGGAACAGCACACAGCCAAACGTTCAGCATCACCCACACTACATGAGGAACAGCACACAGCCAAACGTTCAGCATCACCCGCACTGGATGAGGAACAGCACACAGCCAAACGTTCAGCATCACCCACACTGCATGAGGAACGGCACACAGCCAAACGTTCAGCATCACCCACATTAGATGAGAAACATCACACAGCCAAACGTTCAGCACAGAAAGATTTAGCATCACCCACACTAGATGAAACAGTGTGAGTGAATTAAAGAGGAAAGAGGGGGGAAAGGAACAGTTATCAGTGTTCTGCATGGTTCTGTAAAAGAAAATCACGTCCCTAGAACCTTTACGAACGGACGTAGAGCAGTTTGGCTTTCACAGTTCCTCACAGGAAGGAATCTAGCTGTAGATCAATATATTATTTGAAAGTTGACTTCCAAATTAAAACCAAACCCTCCCATGCAACCCAATGACTGATAGATTTCAGGTTCTAATGTGGAGTGCTTCTAGCTGATGGAAAGTGTGAGAACACTGTCCCTGTACTCCTGCTTCCAGAAAAGTCCCTTATGCTCACTAGCTGCTAGAGCTGCACAGCCTGCAGCCTGCTTCTGTGTCTGGTGGAGAGCTGACACCAGTGCAGGGTGACTGTCGGATCAGAAATAGGATAGACACCTTGCAGAGTCTACTAGCAGGTCCCTGCCTCTGCACTAGGAACGTTAGAGCGTTCCTTGCTACCCGTGAAGGCGCAGTTTGCCAGCAGAATTCAATCTGATAACTCTCAGGTAGATTATACACTTTTTAATACAAAAGACACGGAAGGGGTCAGGACACTTACATGAAAAGATAAGAACACACGCCAAAGACACAGAGATCGTTCGAATGTCTCGCTCTTGTTCTGTGATATCAAACCCTAAGTAGATTTTACTAGCACAACACCACTAGTGTCATTATGTCACTAATTAGTCCCAGTTCTGCTGTTAGCACTGAAAGCACTGCCTTTTTTCCCCAGCTCGCCTGCTCCAAAGACATGCCAGACGAGTTCAGGCTGTTCTGAGACCGTAAATTAACAGCAGCATTCGATCAAGCTGCACTGCAAACAGCTACGACTACGTGGCGTGCGTGTTAGTTCCAAGCCACTGGAACGAACGACTGACGCTCTTGGCCTTTCTGTTTCCAGTGGGCAGCCACAGATAGAGAAGACTACGAACGAAAGCCGCAGCGGCGTTACCTGTCCACGCTCACGTCAAGCAGCAAATCTCCTGATCTCTGTGATTCTTTCCTGCAGAGTGAACACAGACACCGTCGGGCTGCTTTGCTCTGCGCTTCTTCTTCCCCATCCACTGCAAACCCGCGCGCTGTGCCTGGGCATTACGTGACGCATACAGCACGCAGAATCACGCACCGCTCTGAAAACTCTGCCCCGGAGTAATGAGATGGGTTATGGGGAGGTGATAAGCTCAGAGGACCTGACCTTTCTTTTCTGTTGCAGCCTGCATCTAAACTCTTAAAGCACCACTGCGTTCCTGCGGTTTGAGAGAGGTGCACAGATGGCCATGGCAGGAAAGGTCCAGTCTGGCTAATCCTCAGCCCTGTTACTTTAACTATTAAAAACTGGGGAAAGGTAAGAACAGATATCACAGAGTCACGGGATTGCTGAGGCTGGAAAAGCCCTCTGAGCCCATCCAGCCCAGCCCAGGACCTGACATCACCCCAGCAGCCAGACCAGGGCACTCAGGGCCACAGCCAGGCTGTCCTTCAACACCTCCAGACACGGATGGGGACTCTCCCACTGCCCTGGGCAGTCCAGTCCAGGCTCTGAGCACCCTTTCCCCGACAAAGGGCTTCCTAACATCCAACCTATCCCTGCCCTGGCAGCTTCAGGCCCTGCCCTCTCATCCTATCACTAGTTGCCTGAGGCAAGCGCCTGACCCCAACCTGACTGCAACTTCCCTTCAGGGAGCTGTAATGAGGGAGAAGGTCCCCCTTGAGTCTCCTCTTCTGCAGGCAAATGCGTAACACAGCAGAACATCTCTACAGTAGCAGAGCTCCCTGTTCAGCCATAAAGAAGTTGAAGCTTTTGCTTTTTTAAAGGAAAAAATGTAGGGAAAAAGCCAATTTTTGAAGAACTATTTGAGATGTCACTGTTAATTTCAGTTTCTTTTTAAACAACAAGCATTCCTCCCCAGATGAGGTGGGTTTCCTTCTTGTTTCTCAATGTCACTTGTTTTAAACCGAAGCGATTGCAGTACTGCCTCACAGTTTTCCTAGGCAAAGCAGAATTTCTTCTGACACCTCTGGTGTTGAACACTGCACTTGTGAACGCACGCTATAGAAAACAGGATGGGCAGGTGGGACTGTCAGAATGTAAATAAGCTGGGTAAATAGGGTACAGAAAAGAGATGGCTACTTACAGGTAGACTGCAATCACCTGGCAGTATGCTTGAGTTCCACTTAACCCCCGCTCCAGGGTTCCAGCGTGATTATTTGTGAAGCAACACCTAAGCCAGCTGCCTGCTCTTTCTCCCCTCAGACTCCTCTATAAATTGGCTGAATCCGTCCCTGGGGTCATAAACCAAAGGAAGTGCTTGTCTCTGAGAGACAAACTAATGGTGAGGGCCTGGGGGAGTGAGTGTATCTGTCAGCTTGCTGAGAGCTAGGAATGCTCTAACCTGTTCACTCCAGTGTTACATGGTGGCTTTTCCTAAGGGTCTCAAAAGGATGCTTCTTCACAAGTGCTCAATGCATCCGTGCGTGTGCAGCGCTGATGCAGTCCTGCCAGTGCCTCTCCGAGCAATGGTACCCATGCTTGTGCCTGGGTGCCTTCCCTTCGTGGAGGCAATCAGCAGTGCACAGCCCAGCCAGGCAGTATTCTGGAACCGATGTCACCAGATGCCATGCAGGGGCATTCCTTCTTTTTTCAGTCCCAACACAACACTATCCCCAGCCCGAGGAACAGCTCTGCCCCGGGAATTTACTCCAGTCAGAGATCAGTGCAAAAGCCCCAGCGTTGCTCAGCTTCTCCCTTCCAAAGCTGTCGCACAACTCAAACAATGGGCACCCTGCATAGCAACGACGGGCAATACCCTAACGGGGCTAAGGAACCAGGTGGAGCTCCACACACCCCAGCAGGGCCAGGGAGCTCCACACGCCCCAGCAGGGCCAGGTTTCCTCCACACCTTCCCACTGCTCAGCATTTGTTCGGGTCAAAAGAAAACGCAACTTGGAGAGAGTGGTGTAACAGTGCCAGAGCCGCAGCTGCAAACACATCGGGCTCGGAACAAAGCTGTCAGGGACAGTGCTGGCTCAGCTGTGCTTTAGGGCGAGTTTCCCTCTGCTTCCAGTTTGCCTCCAGTTCACATCCCACATTCAAGCCCGCAGGCATCGCCAAGTGCAGCGTCTCACAGACCAGAAATGATCCCTCTTGCTCGCCCCACAGCCCTGAGAGCTGGTGAAGGACTGTGATGCATTTACAGTACCTGGATGCTTTCAAGCTACTTCATCAGTGTTTGAAACACACAAACCCACTGACCTCAGAACCTGCCTGTGCTCCTTCTGGAACAGCCTGACCTGACACGCTGTGTTAGAAGGTTCCTGAGTTTGTTTCTGTTCTCTTCTGGGATGTCTATTCCCAAGGCCTGAAGTCTGGCCAGTCCTCCTTCACCCACCCTGCAAACCCTTTCTGTCGTGAGAGGTCATTATAGGAGGCTGATGAGAGACAAATGCCAGCTCCTGAAATGCCTTCACTCCTGGAGGACACTGAGCTACACCCACCCGCAGTCCTCTCAGACTGGACTGTAACAGCCATAGCCCGCATAGTCAGAATTTGGTATACTTGCTGCAGCTTGCAGCTTGCAAACAAGTGGAACAGCGTAAGGTGACTTGCTGGCTCCCGTGAGCAGGCAAGGCTTGCTTTTAGCCCAGCTGTTTTTAGCCCAGCTGTGATGCCACTCCTCCGAGACTTCACCCTGCAGTGAACTTTCAGGCCTTTTCTAGGCTAAACACATTTTACCTTCGCTCTTTGGGGTGACCTCACTACTGTCTATAACTATGTGAGGGGTGGGTGTCAGGAGGATGGAGCCAGGCTCTGCTCAAGGGCATCTGGGGACAGGACAAGGGGCACTGGGTGCCAGCTGGAACAGAGGAGGTTCCCTCTCAATATCAGCAGGACCTTCTTCCCAGGGAGGGTCCTGGAGCACTGGACCAGGCTGCCCAGGGGGTTGTGGAGTCTCCTTCTCTGCAGACGTTCCAGCCCTGCCTGGCTGTATTCCTGTGCAACTTGGTCTGGGTGATCCTGCTGTGGCAGGGGGATGGGACTGGAGGATCTTTCCAGGTCCCTTCCGATCCCTAAGGATTCTAGGATCTGGTTCTGCACCGCATTTTTCATCCTTAATGCAGCAGTGCATTGATGTTCAATTTCCTTTCCCTAAATTTATTCCCAAGGATTAATTGGCATTCTCTCGGATGCCTGCATAACTGACACGGTGCCGCTTCAGAAAGCTCTCACACTCCTTGCTATGATGGGCAAAGGCCAGCTTTGGGAACTGTGGCATTACTACTACTCACAGTGAAATAGAAACGTACGTCTGCACTACAGGGCTGAGTGGAGTCAGAACTGGGATGATAATGGAGCAGCTACTAGTTTTTCAGCTGGTGCTAAGGAGCGAGGCATCAGAATGCACGTGTCAGTGCTGTGGTATGCAGTGGTACAGACTATGTTTTCATAGGTTCTCACTGAATTATCCTCCTGAATCAGTGACTTCTAAAGGCCTATAAACAGCCTTTCCATGGAGAGGCACCAGCCTGCCCACGCCTCTGCAGTCATGGTAGAGTTCAATAAAAGTACCATCGGACACCAGCCTTTCTCACACACACTCATCCTCGCAGAGCACTGCTTGGGAACGCGGCTGTGAGGCCGTACAAAGCGCTCCTGTTGCTCGGATCATTCCAGTGTCCCTCAGATCATTCTGGTGTCGCTCCTACACCACCTTTCAGTCCAATTCTTAAAGGCGTCAACATGCCCAACTTTTAAGTGAGCAGTCACCCTGCTGACTTCACCCTGGGTGAGGCACCAAGCTCTCCCCTACAGCCTCTGAAAATCCTTCCCACCCTGGAGCCAGAAAACCAGCACCCGACAGTCCTCCCACCAAGGAGGAGCTCGCCCAGCCTCTACTTTGCTGCCTCCTCTGCTGCCAACAGCCGCGCAGCAAGTGCGGATGATCCACGGCTCACCTGGGGAACGAACAGCTACTGACTCTGTCCGACCCGCTCAGCCCTTAGGACCTGTTATCCCATTCTGTGCACGGGCACCTGTTGTGTTGAAAATATTAAACACATCGGCCTGAGCTGAAAATTCCCCAAGGACGCAGTGTCAGAGCGCTCACAGAACTCCATCCTCCTTACCAAAACGGAGTCCTGAAAATACAGCCTTTCTAGGAAGAGGGAAAGGCTCACAGCGCCGAGGCTGCTCATCTCAACACCGTCTGCACCTCAGCTTTCCCAGTTCCACTGGAAAGCAGCCGTTCTTCAGGCGTCTTTGTGTGACCAGGCGCTTTTTCCGAGCCCTTTCACAGCCCTTTAAGTCCTATTTTTCTTAACTCCGGGAGCGCTCTGTTAGCAGAACCTTCATCTCTGACAACTTCCTTATCACAGCTTTAGCTTTGTGCCGCCAAGGCCTCGGAACGGAGCGTGCCTAACCGCGAAACTCATCTCCTGCCTTGCTATCTAAACAGCAATGATTTCCATTAGGGAGCCCTGACAAGCCCTGAAATCCTTCCCATGGAATGCTTAGCCGTCTACATGTTTGAGGCCTCTTTATGCAGCCAGGCAGCTTTTCCTGAAAATCCACTTCTAATTTGCTTTTTTGGAAGTTGTAAACCAAGTTAGCACCGTGTTTACAGCCCAGTGCCCGACGGGATGCAAACCCACTCTGACAACAGCAAACACAAAGCAGGTTTAGAAACGGAGCAGAGAAACCCGGATGGTTTCTTACTGCTGAACGCTGCGTGCTGTCTTGGAGCACACTGATAATCATCACCATCATCACCAGGGGGGAAGGGACCTCAGAGATGCTCCAGTTCCAACCACCCTGCCAGGGGCAGGGACTCCTCTCACCTGAGCAGATGGCCCAACTGGGCCGTGAGCACTTTCAGAGAGGGGGCAGGCAAGCTGTTCCAGTGCCCCGGCACCCTCACAGGGAAGAATTTCTTCCCAAGATCCAATCTAAATCTGCCCTCTTTGGCTTGACCCCATCCCCTGGTCCTGTCATTAGGACCCCTTGCAAAATGCCCCTCTCCAGCTTTCCGCAAGTCCCCTTCAGCTACTGGGAAGCTGCTGTAAGGTCAGCCGAGAGCCTTCTGCAGGCTGATCAGCCCATAGAAGCAACAACTATGAAAGAGAAGTGAGAGGAGACTGTTGATGTGTGAGCAATAGCAGGTCTGCCAGCTTGCCATGCTCCACAGCGGGAGCCTTTGTTGGTCTTTGAAGACCAGGGAACCAGGAAAGTGATCTTCGCTCCCTGCTAAGATACACAACTTTCCATCCCAAAGGAGGGTGTTCCTGCGGCTGAGAGGAGCAGTGCAGGAAGCTTGAAGCTAGGATTACTCTTTTGCTGCGATTTTTTGTCCCCAGATGTAAAGAAAATTAAACAAATGAGAACATTCAGAAACATTTTCCAAACAGATTTAGCTCAGACACAGTTTTCCTTTTGACTGAATCCATCCCACCTCAGGTTTTGCTTTCTGCAAAATTACGATTTGGACATAAAAGCGACCTGAGAACAAACCTGAAGAATCCTAGAATCCTTAGGGATCAGAAGCGACCTCCAAAGCTCAGCCAGTCCAATCCCCCTGCCACAGCCGGACACCCAGACCAAGACACAGAACAGAACATTATGGGTTGGAAGGGACCTCCAAAGCCCAGCCAGTCCAATCCCCCTGCCACAGCAGGGTCACCCAGACCAAGTCACAGAACAGAACATTATGGGTTGGAAGGGACCTCCAAAGCCCAGCCAGTCCAATCCCCCTGCCACAGCAGGATCACCCAGACCAAGTTGCACAGCAACTTTAACTTAATCCATGTGGCTGTTGTGGTTTCTGAAAGCCTGACCTGTTGCAGGAAAACATCTGCCTCATCAGTAGATGCCAGAGCACTTTCTAACAATTCCAGCCCCCTTTAACTATTAATCCTATAGCCTTTTTTATCTTGGAGAAGTTTTCTTCTCCTTAATCCCACTTAACCCCAAATCTGATGAGTAACTGTCATTTCTTAATCCCACTGATGCACGCGAGATTTACAGCTCGTGCTACCCAACCAGCCAGGCAAAAGAGACAGCGCTTAGCGCCTGCACTGGAGAGATTCCCTGCCCAACGCCACTTCTTCGCTTTGAGATCCCGGCACTGGAGAAAAAGCACTGAACTGATTGTATTTCTTGTTTTAAATATTCATGTGACAACGTTGAAGAGAGAAATGAAGATAAGAATGAAAAAATGACGAGGAAAAAATGACTAAAAGAAATCTCTAGACATTCATCACAGGCCTAGAGGACACAAACCAATCAGCGCTGAAAATCTACTCTTTGATGGAGATGCCCAGTTAAAGCCTCCGTTATTAATACATGATTCTGTGTGAAAAGTCTATTAATCAAGCAGGGATGAATGATTAAGTGGATGAAGCAGTCGCCTTTGACCTGACGGGCAACTTTCACCAATCTCCTGGGAATTCAATTCATAAAAAGAGAAGAAGACTGCTTCACTAGCCGCATACATTATCTGCAAACAATGGTCATTGTTTTTCCCTGTGTCACCACAGCATCTCCATTTGCATGCAAGGCCATCTCCGTTACACAATTGCTAGGCTGATAGCTTGCTACAGGACAGGGTGATCAATACAGCCGGTGCTGGGGGTGTTTTTTCTAGCAAGAGGAGTATGAAGAAAGCCAAGGCAAAAAATCTCTTCTCTCTGCTCCTCCTTTGCCTTCCAAGTACTCTCTGCAGACAAACACAAGGAAAAGGCCTCCATCCTGAACAGAGCTCTCTAGAAAGGAATTCATTCCGAGAGCATTTTGGCAGGATCCTGGCTGAGGAAACCCAGAGCAGCTTGAATACACCCCTGACTTATGGCTCGTGGAGCCAGAGGGCTGCAACGCTCAGCCCCGACAGGCACTGCTGCCCCACAGGAGCACTGGAAAACCAGATTTCAGTGAAGCGGGCGCTGAAGCAAGCACCACAACTAGCAGCACACTCAGTGAAGGGCTGTTTTGAAAAGCCATTCAAGGTACTTCATGAGCTGCTAACGCTGGGGGGTGTTAGGGGGCTCTTGTTTTTATAACGCATCAGATCCCCCAGTGAAAATCAGCGCATCCAGTACTCTGTGAGTCAGCAGTAGACACAGAAAGGAGCTTACAGATTCTGGTGGTCAAAGGCTAGACAGGTGTGTGTCACACAGCATCGCACGGGAGACCCTATTGACTTTGGGCACCCAGGAGGCTGCAGAACCTGGGCCTTTTGCCCTTGACCATAAAGGGATTGTTTATGCAGAGCTTTGAGTACTTTTTCCCTCAGTAAATTACCCAGTCGTCGAACGTGCAACTTCTCATGATGCAATATTTATTAAATCATATTGCAGATGTCTGTCAAGCAAAGGAAAGGATGAAGAAGTCCAGTTTGCAGCAGGCACTGAGCACAGAAATTGAGAGTATCTAAAAATAGAGTCTTCCCTAATCTGAACTGTAATGCAACCCGTGCAGAGGTCAGATGTCCAGTGCTATTGCACTGAAACTACAGAGTCCACACAGGGCTGTGCAGACAGCTCCCCTTTCTTAGCCACTACTCCCCTGGATTGACCGGGTGGGCAGTAGGAGGGCACAGGAAGCCCCACAATAGTCGGACTGTCATGCGGTACCCCCTCGAAGCTATCCCACTCACGCTGCACCCTCAAGCAGCACTATTTTAATGAATTTAATCTGCGCTCGCATCCGAAGAGAATTAACTGCTAAGGCAGACTGGCAGCCACTTTCACCTTAGCTGCCATAGAAACAATTCAGTTGTTATTCACTAAGAAACCACCTAGGCAAGACGGTTCAAACCTATGAGCTCGACCTCTCCATTCCAAATCATTCCCTGTTTGAATTCAAAGTGAAAATCTGGTGTGATCAGCTTTTACGTATTTGAAGCGTCTCTCCTGTCTGCTGAGCATCTTGGCTCCTCCGTCACGCGGCAAACTTTGGACTGCATTTCTTATTTTAACTCTATTTAAGTGTCTGCGTGTTGTTCCCAAACTGTGGCTCCCCTTGCTTCCTCAGCCTCTTACCTGCTGGGTTGAGTATTCCCATTGCCTACGCGGGATTCATGTACCTCTGGTTGTTTGAGACACTCTGCACAACGAACTAGTCACGTTACAAAGAGAGCTCAATACAGACAGCGCTGCAGGGATTATTCAGTACTGTTTAGAGTGACACCCCGGGCCCTACCTACTTCTGTTGAAAGGAATGAAGAGAAACCGTATTTCATCTGCTGTGACGGCAAAAAATACCCGTCGCTTGCAGCAGAGCGTTTGTCCTCACCCTGCGGGCTGGTCTGGTAAGGCAGGTTTAATTAATCCCTTCCCTTGCTGGTTTTAATCACAGGAACAGTAAGTAAACAATGACTAGCAATCGATCAGAATCAGTGGCCTTATGGCAAACTGGCGCAGAAAACTCCAGCGCTAAGCACAGAGAGCCAGCGCTCGGGCTGCTGTGTGGTCTGTGTGCGCAAGGGAAGAATTCAGATCCCGCGACACTAACAAAGAGGGGGCAAAGCCCTTGACTCAGCACACGAGTGAGATGGACCGGTAAGAGAGAAGAAGGTAATCCCAACAGTCCACCGGCCTGTTTATGCCCCAGCAGCCTTTCAAAAGAGCAAGTAACAAGTATTTTGATCTCTGCTGTCTGATGCAGCAACGGAGCGAGGTTGTAGCCCAGTCAGGCTGAACAGATCAGATGCATCCCACCACAGTTATTTCACAAGTAAGGATTTTCACTGGATCTGTCTTCACGGCCACCTCTGAACTCTGTCCTTACGAGCTGCTTCTCTCCATTGAGTGTATGAAAACAACAAAGAAACTAATCAAGAGCCCCTGCGCTGTGTGGTGCATGCCTCACGCTCCTTCCAGGGTGGCTGCCACGGAGCCTGGCCTCTGAAATGCTTAGGTGATTTGGTCAGGGGAAGCCAGTTCCCTGGCATTCGCATCTCTTTCTTGGCTTCCCCCATCCTAGGAGGGAGGGAAGTCATTTCTTCCCGTCTCTTTTTCTGCCCAGACACGAGGCAGCCCATCTAGCTGTGCGGTAGCATACCACGTTTGTCTTAACGATAAACAGAGGCACATTTCAGGGCTAACGATGGGGGGTTACTCCTTATCACGATACTTCTCCTCTTCCAAAAAAAAAAAGAGTTGGATTTTAATTTCAGTTTTGATGCTTTTAATGCGAAGGAAATCAGGCTTCCGGGTAACGAGTTTGTAATTTGTGATCACGCGCGATTCCGATAGCCAAGGAATTTCATTACAGGGACAGCTGAGAGAGGAGGATGCGTGTGCATTTGCTTGCCCATGTGCAGGTAAATAAATAGTAAAGCACATTGATAACGCAGGCCATTATAATTTGAATAAGATTATATTCTCCCTAGGAGAGATAAAGGGTAATGAAAGACAATTCAAAGCTAGTTTGTTATTACTTCATCAAATACCTCAGCCTCAAGCTGATAAAATTCCCTTGTAGAGCTCCCACGAGACAGGAACTGCAATGATGCTGCCAACCATTTGTAGTGATCTCTAGGAACATTAATATCACTGTTTAAATGAGTTTGTGATGCAGTATAGAGGGTAAAGCTAGAGGTGAGACGGCTACCCAAGCTTTCATAAAACGACTACGAGCGTGTTACTGGGCATGACAACATGAATTATTTTCACAACAGACGGGTGCTCCGAAGAGACTTCGATAGACTTTTGCAGAAGTTAAGTTGGGAAGTGTTTTGCAAAATAACTTTCACCGTCCTCTCCACCCCTAGTGAAAGCCAGAACTTTTGCCTTCCTTTGTTTTCAAGCAAGTAAGGAGTATCAGGTGCCAAAAAGTCAAGGATTTGGCTCAACCTTATCTGTTCCTGTCTTTCCCCAGTGTTCTGTCGACTCTCCTCATCCTTCATTTCCTTTCACGGCCCAGTGCCTGTGAAAGTCTGGGCAGACACCACCACGAGCGCGGTAGCTCTGTGCACGGTGCAACAGTAGGCATACCTGCTGTGCCTGTTGGTCTCTTCCGCGCAGCAACTGCAGTCGCTTTCTGCTCAAACTGAGGGGTTATCGCCAGGGGCTCAGGTCACTCAGAACACACAAGAGGCATGCCAGGGTCTCAGAGGGAAAGGTGTTCTGTTCCATCGCATTACAGAACCACACATTTGGACTGTTAATGCCTCCCTTAGAATTGGGAAACCCCAGTTCCGTGTGGAGTTAGGAGGATGCTGAGACCATGGACTTGCAAAACAACTCACAAATCTGAAAAGTGATTGCTCACATGTTCTGAACCAAGGAAATGCTGGGGGAAATAAGACAGGGAGGG
Source organism: Upupa epops (assembly GCA_013397515.1). Classification (NCBI taxonomy): domain Eukaryota; kingdom Metazoa; phylum Chordata; class Aves; order Bucerotiformes; family Upupidae; genus Upupa; species Upupa epops. The sequence goes on from VZRI01003769.1 coordinate 11,821, forward strand.
CAGCTGTTTGCCCTGGTCTAGATCACAATGTCTCTTCGTATACTGAAAAAAAATAATCATGCCTGATTGCACACTTGGGTTAAAGTCTCCTCTCCGCAAGGCTGTTCGCTGAGGCTTTCTCATGGGGAGCATCTCATTAACACTTGGAAAGAAGAGGCACAGAAGCAAAAAGCACTGTTGTCACAGTATGGCAACTGACAGGCTCGGAGGGCATTGAACATTCTCCAGTAGGAGCTCAGACACTGCCAGAAAGAGTCCGGAAAGCCAAAGTCATTTTGCTAAGGGTTAAAGCAGGCTGGGCTGACAGACGGGCTAAGGCAAGCCCATCTTCCCTGTGATGGCTGGGGTTGGGTGTTTTCCTTAACCCCCCCCAACCCATGGTTTATTCTCCCCACCAGAGGGGACACCACAAACATTTAAGACTGTTTGGTGATTTGGCTGTCAGTACCCATTGCAGAGACTCCCCCTTGAGACTAACAGGCAGTGTCCCACCTTCCACACTGCAGTATTTCACTCTAGAGAAGACCAAAAGGTTCTTATTTTCAAGGTAGATAATCTTTTCCGCATCCAAATGAGCAGGGTCACTAAAACATCTGGTTGCAGTGACACAGAGTTTTCCATCTCCAGTTTGTCCTCTGTCTGGATTGAGAAGAGGGGAAGCGCTGTGTGATTCTGCATTCCGAGCTGCCCCGTGTGAAGAGCTTAGCAAAGACTGACGCTAGGAGTGAAGCTGCAGGGAGTAGCTTGGCGTAACTCACACTTTTTCGAAGGTGAGTTTTCTTAGGCCATTACAAATGTTCTTCTGAATGCCTTGTGCTTTTCTTGTCTTTCTTCCTGCCTCCCCTTTGCACTCCCCTCTTCTCAGCTAAAAGCAGTTCTACATGTAACGATAAACACCGGCCTAATACAAGGCACGGCCATCTCCTCCAGGACGGATATTCCAATCCCTGTAATACACACAGTGAGACTCCAAAGCTTACTCGTCAAGATTGTCTCTGTCAGGGACTGAATCGCACCCTTCCGCTGAAGACATGCTGTGCCAGGACTGCAGCGGGGCCGACTGTTCGTTTGCAGCAGAGACATGACGCTTGCTCTGCTTTGGCTTTGCTTCCAGGCTGTTCAGATGAGGAGTGACTGCTAAGTGGCACTGCTTTTCGATGCCGTATGTTTAAGGATGTGGGCCTGACCACCCAGGGAGCCTCCCTAAGGCATGAATTAGAAACACGGACCCTAAGGGACAAATCCTCAGCGATGTAAAACCAAGCCTAATTTCATGCTGCACCAGTACGTTAGGACACATTACACAGCACAGCAGTGTCTCATCTGTAGGAAGTTTACCAGTGGAGTAATACTCACACCACACAGACTGCAAATCTCTACTGTGTCCATCAGCAAAATCATTGAGTGCCTGCAGAACCCAAGAGGAAGCCAAACAGAAAGCTCTGTCTTCACCAGGACCCTCAGTAACCCTTTCCGTTTACCTGGGAACACAGTCAGTCCCCAAAGCCAGGAGGAAGGACTCAACAAAAACATTTACAATCGAACTGCCTGTGTGAAGACTATTCTTGTGAAGAGTTTGCTCCCTGGGGAATAGGTCAGGGGAAGATTCTCCAGTCATAGCTCAGACTTCCTTAAAACCACGACAGATACAATCAGGGTTTGAAGTGCCCTTTATACCTGCCAAGCTAAATAAAACTCCAGACGTATCCGCTCGCAGAAAGGTGATGTCACTGGTCCCACGTGCTGCGGTTCAAGTCATTATCTATCGTGTCTGAACGCGCTGCGTGCTTGATCTGCAAGACGGATGTTAGGTTTGCTGAGGGTAACAAACAAACACGACGGGTGCCCAAATCTCATCAGGAAAGCACTGCCCAGGTGCCACACAACGTGGCTGTCCCTGTGTAAGGTAACTACAGGCAGGTGACTCCTAACCAGCAAGAAGCAACCAGTTTAAGGCAAATACTGGAGAAACGGTAGGAGTGGAGAGCATGGGGGAAGCGCAGCGATTCGTGCTTCCCTGGCACTCTGATAAACATTTCTGCACAGGTAACGACAGCTGCTCTGAACAACCCATCTCTGAAAGCATTCCCAGGAGCACCGTGCTTTAATGGACAACAGTTTCCCTCCACACCTCTCCTGCACTAAACACACCTCTCCGCAGGGTACGACCGACTGGCACATGCATCCCAGCCAGGCATCAAGTGCAGGGCTGAAATTAGAGCTGTGGAAGACAATTTCACTCAGGGCCTGCTCCACCCTCTGAACCAGCATTTTCCTGTGTTGCCAGTTACATCCCAGTCTATTCCTTCACCTAAAGCCCCTCTTTTTTCATGATTAGTTGTTTGCCCCAGATACATCAATTCCATTTTACCTGCAGGCTTCCTCTGGCGAGCGTGATGGCCATCCGACTGCAGTGGTAATCCGTCTTGGGAGGGCAACAAGGCCAGGCCAAGAGTATGACAGCTGGCCTCCTTGTCTGTGATGGGAAGGAGCATCCCGTGTGAACACCACGCTGTCTTTGCTTAGTGCTCCTCAAATTTTGCCGGGCAAACCATTTCAAAAGAGGCCAATTTGGAGAACGAAGTTAATTGGTTGCAGTGATTTCTTACAACTTATTCCATACGTTTCATGACACAAGTCAAGTATTGCTCGTCTGCTGACACAATGAAAGGGTAGGAGAAAGCCTGAACTGGGAATAAAAAGCGGAAGTAATGACTGATCTACAGAGGAAGCAATACTCAACAGTTGAGAAACGCACAAGGATCTACCTACACCACAAATATCGTGTAGAAACAAGTTATAAGACCCCGAGAGGTACAGATTCACAGGGGGAAAACCATCACTCCTAGCTTTTTCGTTTTTAAAATGATCCTGGATAAAGACCTCAACAGAACCCAATGTTTCCGTCTCCCTCCTGTGTTCTTTCCATACTGGTGTTTGACACGAGCCTCTTCAGGAGCTGCAGGATTATGGTAACTTACTGGCACAGCCTTAGCACAGAGAGAGAACCTCAAAACCCCGTAAGGGAATACTGGGGAAGTGATGCTTTTTAATCTAGGGACCACTGTGTCTGCTTGGGGGCAGCATTCTGGCCGTGGTGGTGATGAGCAGCACTGTAAATGGGGTTGTTCTGCTTTGAATTGCAATGCCCTCCCCCTATTTTCTTAGAGACCAGAGTCTTCTTAAACCAGCTGAGATCGTCTGTTTCTGCAAATAACACCCCACAAGAGCTCGGATACCCTTGACTAGGTAGAAGGGAATCTCTTCATTCCTGCTCTTCAGTATGGATTCAGTATTTTACAGAGCACTAGCCACACAAAATGTTTGATTTATTTTGTTGTCAAAAGAATGTATGGCCTGCCAGCTTTACTTCAACCTCACTTCAGACTGGCTTCACCCCTGCATGTGACTTCCTGACAGTATTAATCTCAGAGGCTGTGTGCCTGTAATGTACATAATTTCGGGCTGTTCGGCTCCAGAGTGCAAGTCCAGTTTTCCTCCTGTGCCCTTGTGAAGGTTTCTACTTCAAAGAGCCCACAGGGTGCAAGCTTGGCTGCCACAGCTGTAGTGGGCTCCTGTCCTGGGTCGCACTGCTTACCACAATCTGTCTGTTGTTCTACTAACTAATTAAATATGTGATGAAAGCTTTACAATATTAAATATA
>VZRI01003769.1:15787-109526 GCA_013397515.1 Upupa epops
GGGAGTGTTAAAAGCAGTACTTCTCTCTAAATCTGGCACTCAGTACCTTCATCATCCCCCTAACAGAGTTATAAGCCAAAATCCCACAAGTGGCTCAGCTTCAAGTCAAAGTCGTTTGCCTCCACCTCAGCTTTCTCAGGTGTCGTCGCACAACATCGCCTACCTGACTGTAGAGGAGAATCACCCCATCACCCAGTTTGGAAAAGACATACATGCAAGATCACCCAGTCCAACCACTGACCTGACTCTACCAAACCCACAGGTAACCCATGTCCCTGAGCACCATATCCACACCCCTTGTGTCAGATGCGAGACAACTGACTCAGTTGCAGACCAGTAACGAACAGCGATGGGAGACAAGGAGATGGAAGAGGGATAACAGTACTAAAGGAGCATCCTGCTTCTACAGCTGTTTTTCTGTTCCAGAGATGACATGCTTTGCTGTTTCTGATGTTGAAAGAAAGGAATTAGCCCGTAAGGTAAAAGCACACAAGAAAAAAGTCGAACTAAGTACCAGGAGCAAGGGTGCCATGCCTTCTCTTACTGTGGTGACTCCAAATGCACCCGTGAGGAGGGTGGCGGGGAGCTGCTCGTTAACAGTTTTGTCAGGTGCACATATTTGAGAATAGGAGTTGCACCGATGTAAACACTTCAGTCAATGAAGTTTCATGCTCATGAAATAAAGCTATAATTAATGAAAATTCAAATTCAAATGTGCAATTGCAAGAGATTATGGAAAAAAAAAAAGGTCGGGCTAAACGCAAGCCATTCCCAACTCTGTGATCAACAGGATTGCATTAAGTCACTCAGTCATGCTAATTCACCCAGTTTTATTACTAGCTCTTCATTAGCGCTCACAGGCTGTGTAATTATGCAAATATCTCCAAATTAAAAAAACCCGTTCATTTCAAACTTGTTTTTGAGTTCTGGGGGAAGTGCAGCGACGTGTGTTGGTAGATACTGAAAGGTGACACCTATGACTGCTCCAAACCTCACGCGCTCTCGTGAGCTTTATCTGAGCAGCTTCCTAGTGCCGGTGCAACTTGTCGCACACCTGATCATACCTGATCCTCGAGGTCTGACCCGCCTTGAGGAGAGGATTTGTCTTGGCGAAGTTCCTCCCACCCCTGATTGTTGAATGACACCTCATGGCTTAGCAGACACTCTGCTGTTCTGGGAACCGACTGGCTTTCTGCTTGTGACCGAACGGCCCTCCCTCACACAGGGCATGGCAGGGGAGTGAAGCTAAGTGCCACACGAGACGCAATCGTGTTGGCTTCTTCTGAAGAAAGAGGAAGCTGCTGTACGGAAGGGGGGTTCCGTGCAGCACTGAAGGCCTTGCGCTACCAATGACCCCATGTGCCAAACTTCTCTCCTTCCACGCATGCACATGTTCTGGACTTAGGGACAAGAGAAGAAAGCCCTCGAGAGTTCTGAGCGTGGCAGACCGAGGATCAAGATGCATTACAAGTTACAGAGATGACTGTTGTTTCTCTATGCATTTGATTCAGGGAACAGGGAAATCAGAAGTCCACTAATGCCTCTGAAAACCTCGTCTGTGCAGAGATTTGCTGTCTCTGTTCAGTGATGCTCAGGTCAGCAGTCAATGTGCAAACAAAACGGCTGCAGGGAGAGATAGAGGCAACATCAAGTCTTTGTGAGCCCAGGCTGGATTTATCTGAATGCTGGAGATCAGTCTGCTCCAAGATCAGTGTCCCTGCCTCACTGCTGACTGGGGAGCAGTAGAAGACAACACAAAGGTCATCTAGGGTTATCCCTACAGAAATCATAGTCACTTGCCCTACAAGAAGCTACAACCTTCTGTGACCCTCTCAGACCGCACATTGGATCACAAATCACAGGGGGAGTGAACAAACCGTGCGCGTGTGGTCCCTCTGCAATCCAAAGTCATTTTTGACATCCAGCCCAGTTCCTGGAGCTATCTGAAAGCACGGATCCTAAACACCCAGTTCCTTGAGACTGGCTGTGTGCGGTAGTCAGCATTCCAACTGAACCTCAGGAACAGCAGGGCAGTAAAAGTTCATGTGACTGGTACGAAGACAGGAAACAACCATTACCTTTCCTCTCTGCAATTTCCCTTTCCTGCACCGAGACCCCAGACCTTCACACCGTAAAGAACTGCTCTGTTCACTGAAGGACTTGAGGACTGGGGTCAAGTTGGACTTCACTTTCCAGGAAGGTTTGAGTGTGGGGCTTTTTCTGTGATGGAGAAGACAAGGACTGAAGTCCCAGCTACAGGGAACAGGAGAAGAAGTTTTCCAAGAGTGTTTTGGGAGTGTCGTTGGAGTGGGACTTGGTTACAGACAGTACGCCTGAAATGATAGGTGCAGTGTTCAGTGAGCCGCCCGACACGACCTCAGATGGGCTATTACTTGGACAAACTCTGCCTCACGCAACTGCGAGGGATCTCTCTGCATCCAGTTCTGCGTATATTCACACGGGTGCCCAACTGCCAGAGATGCTCCCTGCAAGGTACTTGAAACTATTTGACTTTGGCCGATAACAGTATTTGGCAAATACACTTCTTGTTTTACGAGTCACCAGAAAAACAGCTTGTTCTGCTTAGTTCATGCTATTTCAGCTTGTTCAGACACCATCACGTGTACAATACAGACTCAGCCTCCCGCCTGCCCCCAGCAGAAGGAGCAGTGCACAGCAGTAAAGTCAAAAATAAGCGAATATATTATAAAGACAAGATTAACGTGAAATGCTCTGTCTCTGGGCACGTGCACAGATCTACTTCACTGCTCGGTGATCTCACTCCTTGCAAAAAACAAACTGTTTAATTCTGATTTTTAAAGAGCAGAATCATTTGCTACGTTGAAACAGCCCATTCATCACATAAAGCATTTGATTCTGTCACCTCAAGTACTTGTTAAATCACTTCCAGCTGCTACAATCAAGGGCTAGGTACTTCCAAGGTCTGACACTTTCTGAGCTCTATTACACCTTTAAGTATGATTCTTCAATCCAATTCTAGCCTTCGTAATAATCAAGTGCCCACTCCACTTAACTTCAAGGAAACTGGGGAACCTGGAATTCTCCATACAGCCTGTATCTGATTTTCAATCAGATCTCTTCAACCCAAGACTGAAAGCTCCTGAATATCAACTGAGGATTAAAAAGGCATCATTTGAAATGGCAGCGGTGTCGCTGGTAGCGCTTGCATTGCTAAGCTCCTGTTTTCCCTAAGTCTAAAGCAGGAGGTTTAGGCTGAGGCTGACATTAAATAGATAAGGCAGGACTGAACTGCAAGCGGTGCTTGCGACAGAAGCCAACCCTCTGCTCACACAATTTGATTAGGTGGCTCTTAACTAACCTGCTGCATGTTGCTAAATGATGCTCTGTGTGATTTCAAGCCAGGGTGTCACACACTGTAAACTCCGAAACACAGAGAGTAAGCCCAAGGCTTTTAGGATGCTGCTTGTATTACCAGCTTCATGGCTGACACATTAAAACATGAGCTGTTCCAAAGGCAGAGCGTCTGTCTGTATGACCGTACGTACGAGTATTTCCCGCTCACGAGGCGCGTGCTGCAAGAGCATCTATTGGTTTCCCTCTTATTTCTCTCAAAGCATTAGCTCCTGCCCACCTCAGCAGCGAGGCACCTGGATGCATTACTCGTACAGCAGTTCCTCAGCCCCTGCGACTGTCGATGCCACAGGAAATACACATACATTACTTGAGTATCTCTGTCCCCTGCGTCACCCATGCAGTTCTGCAGTCGGATTCTCAACTGCATTGTGCTTCCTCCCTTTCTCTGTTGCCAGCTAGGAAACTGCTGGCGTATTTATCCCCTCCGTTAATTTCTTAATAAAGAAATCCACAATCCTGAAACACCCCTCCCCTCACAAGAGCAGCAGTGCGGGGCAGCTCTCCCATGTAGTGTGCTTTAATGCACTGTGTCTGGGGTTTTCCCTGCAGTAAGGCACACAGGCAAGTTTCATCTGTTTCTGGTAGTTGACTCGTTCCTCAAACACTTGGAGGTATTAATTCCCTGAGGGCTCAAGGCACTGGAGTTTCCACTGCAGTCTTTCAATGAGACAGATACTTGTGGGACTCTGTCTGCTTCCTCAAAACCTGCAGGGACAGAAGTTGCCCTCCAAACTACTCCTCTCCACAACACAGTGAAATCAGACATTCCATTCAGGAGCTGTTAGCAGGGGTGACGGGCAGGTAGGAGCTGTCAAGCACTGGAACAGGCTGCCCAGCAGTGGAGTCACCATCCCTCGCAGTATGAAAAACCTGCGTGCAAGCATCGCTGTGGGACATGGCTCAGTGGGCACGGTGGTGGTGATCGATGGTTGGGCTTGATCTTAGCAGTCTTTTCATGACTCTCTGATTCAGTGACCTCAAAAGCTGCTGTTTTTCAGCTCTGACTTGAGGAATCCTTATTACATGGATGGGGCTTCTGTTGCCTGGTGGATTTGTTTAGTGCCAATCACCATATTTACATCACTTCAGAAAGTTAGTGGTTCCTTTCCAAGCACTCCTCTCCTTAACCAAGTCACAGTTTAAGAGAACTTTTTGTTTTCCTTCAAGTTCTTTCAGCACAACTGGTTTAGCAGCCCAGCTGCCTAAATGCTCTCGGGCAGCCTTCACATCAGAACTGACTGTATGAAACACTTCTAAAAAAGAGGACTGTTCCTTCCTGCACAATCTGAACACATTTCAGACCAAGAGCTGGCTGCACAAAGCAAGAGCACAGCAGTTAAAACGTAGAGCACTGAAGATCACCAGATGAGCCTTCGTGGAAGAAGAACCTCGCTGGTTTAAGTCAGAAAAGCACCCGTGTTAAAGCAAATGCACAGAGTGACACGCTGCAAGTTGGCTGCCTCCTCCACACGATTTCAGACTGGCACTCAGGTCTGATTCTGCGTCTGCTGAAAGAGGCTCTGCTCCTGACTTAAGGAGGGGCAGGAGCACACTGCGTCCCTTTAATCCTTTCCGACTGGGAGCTGGAAATTCCAGATGTGACACTCCTCCCGGCTAATGGGCACACAAAAGCTCTGCAGTGACAGCAAAGCGGAAGAGAAGCAGAGGATATGGACTCCGTGAAGCCCAGATGAGAAGAGCTAAGTTGAAGCATCAACTGCTGCGCAGAGAGAAAGGGAAAAGACAAAGCACGGTAACTTTTTCTGCTCTAGTGAATGAATAAATAGATGATGACAGAAAGTCTTTTGGATGCTTATGAATGTCAAATACTTTCAAGTGGCTGCCTTTACTTGTCACTTAACATTAAAGCCCCGTATAAAAATGCACTTGTGTTTGGTCATTTGGCTGGGAACAGGGAGCTCAGCTGGCTTGTGTCCTTGAAATTGATTAGATGCAACTATTAGACTTGCTTTCTCTTTCCAAACAGCCACACCTCCCCCTCTTGCTAGTCCATACCTTCTCTTTACACAGCTCTCCAGCCATCTCTGTGTATTACTTAAACAGGGGAACAAGCAGAATTGTGAACCAGTCCCCAGAGAAACCCGTTCAAACTCAAGACATGGGGTTTTGGGGGGTTTTCTTCTCCAAAAGGAGTTTCTTCTTGCAGCAAATACATCCATGACTTCATTTCTCCTGAAGTGCTGACAAACCAAACACAACAGCATTTTGCTAGTGCATGAAAACAAAGCCAGCTAAAAGGAAGTGAAAGCCACTAATCTTCCCTAACTAGAGATGGAAGATTTGCTTTCTGAGCACAAGAAGTAACTAAACACTGGAAGAAAAATCATCATTTCCCCTTCTTCCATTGGAAAACTCCTTCCATGTGTGCTGTGACGTAAATAACTCTGTGGTGCCTACTCACAGGTGGAGTTTCCAACAACAGCAGTTAAGCATCAAAGGCCAGCGTGTTTGGAATGGCACCGAACAGCTGGATCAGCTGTTACCTGTGAAAGCTGGCTTCGTGGTTCAAATTACAACACGAGGGTTGGGAAAACGCAGAAGAAAACCAAACAGCAGAGTTTGTTCCAGTAAGGAGTTAAGTTCTGCTGCAACAGTGAACTCTATTATTGCTAATTAGGGAAAGGAATTGTGTCTCCTTTCCATGCGCCAAGCAGCCACAGTTGAGCTGCACCGTTCAAGCCTTTCTGTGTCAATGCATCTTTCTCCCAATGCCACTTCCCCTTCCAGTTCACTCCTCTGCCTGAGCAGATCCATTTCCTAGCGCCTCACAAAGGCATCGTCTCCATGTGTCTCTGTCGATAGCTTCATACTAAAACGTACATCGGGCTGGGGTATCTGCACTGATTTCTAAGCTGCTCAAAAAGCTTTTCAAACAAACCAACCCCCAACAATAACGCAAGGAAACACCACAAAAATCCTCGCTCCCAAACCCACAGCTCCTAGAGACCTCCTCTCAGTGAGAGGTTTAGACTAAGGAGGGATCTGACAAGGTTCCCGAGGTGTACCTCCCCCTCTCTTTGTATTACTCTTTGCATTTACTGAGATCCTAACAGAATAAGCGTTGACAGAACAACTGCAATCATATAAAATAAAGCCAGGACACTTTAAAGGTTCAGATAATGAACGATGTCCTTGGTGTCAGGAGGCTCCGGGGAGACAAACTTGCTTCAGCTAAGGAGGAGTGCCAGCTAATCGCAGCAGTAATACACGCCTGAAGTTTGTTACATGCTTGGTCTCCTTCCCTCTCACTCTGACTGATGCCTATTCCCCCAAGTTCACTTGTTCTCTACGAATCATTTGCATGACTGCTCTGCCTCTGAAGTAACAACACGAAAGCAGACCCTGCCCTGCAGAAAAATCACCCCACCACGTAAAGGATTGCAAAGTCTGAAATGTGCACTTGACAGCTTTACTTAAGGATGCCACGGGGTGTTTGCCCGAAGGAACTTCGGGTGTCCCCATTACTGGGTCAGCATGCAGTAGCTATGGGTCTCTCAGTCTTTCATGTACTCATCTTCTCAGTACCCCTCAGGGAGGCAATAAATGCCAGTAGCTCTGCTTTATGAACGGGAAAATGAAAACAAGAGAAGCAAACTAAAAAGAGAAAGTGCTTTAGATGCGAAATCATTTAGCCCTCATTCAAAGCCGTACTGGACCGTTCCCCAGGAACGAGACGGGTGAGCCAGCAGCCTCCTGCCTACTGCTCACTGGAACGCAGCAGAGCGCTCCTCCGGGGTGCAGCCTGCGTGCCACGTCTGGAAAAGGCCCCGCACACGTTCCCAGGTGTTGCAGCATCACTACACCTCAGCCAGAAAGGCCCTTCTGAGCGCAGAGGGCTGTTTTCAGGCCTCTTTGAAGCACTAACCCACCACAACCTGTAAGTTGGCAGGACACCCACACGGCACAGCCACACTGCTTCCACTGAACCCAGAGAGTCCTGAAGTGAACACCTGGACATCCAGCTCGGCATTTCTGGTTCTCTTTGACAAACAAGCTCTCCTCTGGCTCAGTGATGCCTGCACTCCCTCCCACACCATTCACCCTCTCACGTTTCTAGTCCTTTGGTTTTTCACTACAATGAGCGCAGTATGGGGAGATCCCCCCGTGTCTACCAGTGTGCATCGACATAGGCAGAGGGGCTTAAAAACTATGAGTGTGAATTAATCCTGATTTCAGGAGTTACGGATCCCTCTACAGTTTAATCTGCTCCCTTCAAGGCTGGATTTAACCCAGCCTATATAGCCAGGAGATTGTGTACTGCTGAAGTGCACACAGGCTTTCAGCAATAGCAATTCCTTTTTCTAAGCTGAGCTCACTGACCTCTGATAATGCAAGTTCAGGGAGCTCGGAGCAGTGCCACGTGCAACCCTAGCTGGCATACAGAAGCTGTGACCAGCTTGTCCTGGGTATGATGCTACAGACTGGGAGGCAATAAAGGAATCACCAGAACCCCCTAACATAGAGAGGCCACTCTGCAAAGGCAGCTTCTCACCCTGCCGGCAATCAAATGGATTTGTTCCTGTTTTCTAAAAGCCGAAGCGTTTTTCATTCATACAAAATGTCAGGTGACCAGCAGCAACACGTTTTTATTTATAGATAGTATTCTGGGTTGGGGTTTTGTTTCTCTTTCTAGAGAAAATTTGGCAAAAACACCAATTTCGCCCAAAAAATCACTGAACCCACTCAGCCTTTCTTCATAGGATCATTGGGGATGGGAAGGGACCTCGAAAGACCACCCAGTCCAATCCTCCTGCCACAGCAGGACACCCAGACCGAGTCACAGAAGAGAACATCACAGATTGGAACAAGTGTCTTGAACAGGTAGGAGTTTGAGTTTTGTTAAGCTGCTTTGGAATGTGACTGGTTTTGTGCTAGTGCATTTGTCAACCAGAGTCGATAGCTCGAGTTTCATCAACTAGCCGGTGTGATCTGTCGAGAAAGCAACCTGGACAGTTAAAATTCCTAATAAGATGTTCCAGCTTCGCAGTTAAAGCTTGAGGGATCTAATTTCAGCTCCGTCTAAATTAGAGGACATTGTTTAGAAGGTAGAGTCAATACCACCCAAAACCAAAGGGCAAAACTGAACTGCCTAACAGCATTCTTCTAACTGAGTCGTTCTGGTGAGGTTTTCAGCTGTTCCATGCTTTAAGCAGTAAGTGATAACAGTACAGAGCAAGCAGAGATGCAAACCTGAAGAGTTTCTCTCCCCCAGTAGCCTTACACTTGCACGTAATGCACTGGAATTAACAACACTTGAATCACAAACGAAAAGTCACCCAGGATCTTCTACTGAAACAGAGTCAGTCATTCACTTCTGTGCTGTTCTTGCTTTTCTTGGGACTGTCTGCATGTCTCCAGTGCCAACAGAGTCACTCCAGGCAGACATAAGGAAAAACACTTTTCCATAGATGAAACGACCTTACTGAAGGGGTTTGTCTCCCCCAAAAGGCAGCACAAAAGAACGGAGCCTCTGAAAGCACTAAGCAGCTGCCTGATCAGAACCAAACCATTGCTCTCAAGACGGCAAAGCGCTCCCTCTCCAATGGCAGCCATTTAGTAGCACAGGTGAGGAAGGAAAGAGGCTTGCAAAACGTTCACAAGTCACCCAGCAGCGTCAGCAGCACCAAGCTGTACGGTAAGAACTTCGGGATGCACAGATTAAAGTTCCCACAAGTGCACCCTCCCTTCGGTGAGGCAGTTCCAGGGGAAGACTGACAGAGCAACGGGACAAGAACAAAGAGTGACTCAGTTCCCCTGATTCAGCAAAAATCCCAAGAACAATGGGATGAGAGCGCGCAGCCAAGCACGGCCTTCTTAGCGACGGAAGGGGAAGGAGGAGCTCCCCACCGGGAACGTGTGATGACACTAGTAATGAGCACTTACGGTGCGCCTCAAAACTCCTGCTCTCCCCCCATACCCTCTGTTGCATACTCTCACAGAGCATAATTCGTAGGCTATCTGCAGAACAGTAGGACCAAAGCAGCAGGAGCAGAGGAAAACTTTTCCTGACAGGAGGAAGAGAGTGCAAAGCGCTAGGGAAAAATCCTCTAACTGTTGCCCAGGACATCAGAGCAGTCACTGTGCTTCAGCAGCAAACAGAAGAACAAAGCTCCCAGAGAACTGCCTCCTGCCCGTTTGATCTCCTCACAGAAGAGAGCTTCTTCTTGAAAGTTGCCTGCTCCGAGAGACCGAATTAGGCTGTAATACGTTTACTAATTAGCAGTAATGTACTAGGAATTACGACTCGCAGGCTTTCAGCTAGCACCAATTACTCCTTTTGCAAACAACATTAAATATGCTTTTACAATCTGTTCCCTGACAATTTCCCTGGCTTTCCTTCTGTTTTGCCTCACACCAACAAAAACAGAGGGCCGTGTTTTGATCTTTAGGCAATACACCTGCGCACCCATCTTCTGAACGCTGCTGGGCTCCAGAGCTGGGAAAGCAGGCAGGAGATCCTCTCTGCTTGCAATGATAGGTAATTTCAGAGATAAATTCCGAGTGCTGTTCTGGTCCCTGCTGTGCTCATGTGGAGTACAGATACCGTAAATCAGCCTGGGCAGTCAGTTCATGGAGCTGAATCCACAGCATCCGCTTCCCAAGCATGGCATGGGGATGTCAGAACCCTGATGTTCCACTGGCTGCACAGAGCAGCATTCCCACAGGCCATGGATCTGGTCTAGAGCTTCAGGGTTGCTCTGGGTTAGACTGAGAACATGGGCAATAGACAGGGTCTCTCAGACATTCAAAAAGAGGGAAGGAGCAGCTTAAATCCCATGTCTGCCCGTGCAGTAGGTATGGTGTTGGTCCAGTGTTTGTTGTAGTCACCTACAGCCTTAAGGCTCTACACAAATGGCATTGTTTTCTCACTGGGTCGCTGCTTTCACGCCAGTCAGCAGCACCAACGAGTGGAAGCACACTGTAAGTGGAGACAAAGCTAGCAAAGACCACCCCAGCAGGAAGGATCACAAGGGCACCAAAATCCCTTGGAGGATCACAGCTCTTAGTAACTGCCATGATCTTCCCCATATCATAGAATCTTGGAATCACCCAGGCTGCAAGGGGCTTTGCAAAGGACATCCAAAGGTCATCCAGTCCAACTCCCCTGCAGCGAGCAGGAACATCCTCAACTACATTAGGCTGCCCAGAGCCTTGTCCAGTCTCCCCTTGACTACCTCCTGGGATGGGGGCTCAACTACCTCCCTGGGCAACCTGTTCCAGTATTCAACCTCCCTCCTGCTAAAGAGCTGCTTCCTAACATCCAATTTTACTCCCCTTTTCTCTAATTTAAAGCCATATTTTCTGTTTCAGCATCAGAGCTCAGCTAGGGCCTTTCCACAGCTTTGAGGACTGTGGTTGGTTTTCTGTCAAGTGCCCACTTCATTTTTCCTTTAGAAAAGATGAACTTTGCTCTCTCAGTTTCAAATAATTTACGGTGAGTTCAACAACTTCTTCCCTATAGGACACGTGGTATGTGCAACACAATCATGCAGATGGGTCTTGACAATCGTAGGATCATCCAGGTTGGAAAAGACCTTCAAGATCATGAAGTCCAACCATCCACCCTACAACCCCCAGCCACAAACCTATCTCCTGAAACACCCTGTCTGCACGTTTGTTGAACCCCTCCAGGGACGATGCCTCTACCGCCGCCCTGGGCAGCCTGTGCCAAGGCCTCTCCACGCCTTCTGGGAAAGAAATCTTTCCTACTAACCAATCTCAACCTTCCTCCAGGGCTGACAATTTTTACCCAGTTTGGTATGACCACAAGAGAAACAACATGAGCAGTCACACGCGAGTTGAGACAAAGCAACTCTTCCCAGTTCTGTCTGGATCGTGCTGCTGCTCGCCTTTCCAGATCTACGTTAAGAAGTTATGAGTTATTAGTCATACATGATTCATTACACACGGAGCACCGATCAATTAATACATTTCCTAACCCACATCTCGTCCAACATGCATTCTTTAGCCCATTGCTGTGCTCTCAATGACAACTGCAGTGTGAGCAGTGTGAATGTTGTCATTCGTACTCTTGCAGTGTAAGTGAGGACAGTGTCCTTGCATACATGGCACTTGCACAGGGAACGCTTGTTCCCAGAGCTGGTAGGCACAAACGTCACGCCAAACCCTCCAGTGCTGAAAGTACCTAATGCATTCACAGTTCAACTTGACACTCGTTTTCTATTTCAGCCCTTCACGGTTTAATTCTGCCTACCGTGGAGTCCCTGGAGTGAAGGTTTGGCTGACCCCCGGTGTGCTCAGTGTAAAGGTGGCCACAGTCTGAGAAGAGAGCAACGTCTAAAAAAGACACGAAATTAGACAGTAAAGCCGGTTTCACACTCACAGGGGACTGATGGTAGATGTTGTCCAGAGCAGTGACTATTCAGCTAGTCCCACCTCAGATCAGGATGCTGACCCGACTTCAGTGTTCCTTGCCAGGCATGGTCACTCCATTGGCCAAAGGCTGCCTTAAATGGCCATTTGTAGATTCTTCTCAGGCAGTGGAAGTCTAACATGAAATAAAGATGCTCTGATACGTTTCCTTGCTGGCACAGGCCATGCAGCAGCACAAACTGGTACTTGGAAGGAGGGAGAATCTTCATGGTTAGCAACCCCTGATGGCAGGAGCAGTGTGCTGACAGCAGTGGCCATAAGACAGAGCAGCTTTCAGATTGCACTGATCTATGCTTCTTCCAGTAGCCAAACACATCCCTTGAGAAGAGGGCAGACCCTGCGGTGGCTGAAAATCCTTCACCACACTGTAGCAGCATCTGAGGATCTAAATAACAGAGCGGCAGATACACTTCCACACACTGAACAGCAACAGAAGTGTGGAGTAACAGTCTCAGCGTTCCACGCTTTCTAGTCATGCCAGGAGTTTTATTGATGTGCTAGAGATTCTCCATCACCATAAAACGCTCGGCGTTCTTCTCTCGAAGCAAAAATCAGTAGGTAGCTGAGAGGACTGGATATTACTCTGCATTTAATTCAGTAATTCCACTGCTGTGGTTATTACAACAATCAAAGTATTATTCAATAGTCCAGCAACTGTCTTAAAAGTCAATGGCTTCCTTTGCTGCAGTATATTCAGAGGGTAAACCTGTATGGCAAGAGCAGCAGCGTTCCCAGTAAGCAGCACACACAATCCTGAGCTGCTGCTTGATAAGACAGAAAACGAGAAGCCTAAACAGCCTCCTTCCAAGTCCATTTTGCAAGTGAAGCCCACTCTCGTTACACCAGTGGAGTCTCGCTGGGGTCGAAAGCCAATTCAACAAGCCTAAACTTGAACAGAAGCTTGGTCGTGTTGTCAGACAGACATCCAGTGCAGTGACCAGTAAACAGACCACAGCTAGCTTTTACACACACAGATATAATGGTTTTGATCAGCTGCCTGGAAAAACTGCTGAATAGGGAATTTTTCTTGAAGCACTGCTTGGCATCCTTACTCCAAGAACAACTCTCCAAAATGCCAGAGTGTTACTGCACTCACGCTGTCTGTGGGCCTCCAGGTTCTAAATGCTGCCAGGCTCTATCCTGCTCGCAGTATAAATCAGAGCGGCCTCAGAGACAGCTGCTTCCTAGGCTCCTCTAAGAGGGGAAAGAAATCAATTCTTAGCTGTGCCATGGACTCCGTGCCCGCGCAGGACACCCTGTGGATATTTCCAACCCAACACTTGCATGCTCAGAGCGGTACAAATCATCTAAGGTGAAGAAACCAATTGGGCCCTTTGGTTCCTCTCCTTTACAGACACGGGAGCCAGCCCGAGCCTGCCGGCAGCTCCAAAACACCAAACCCTACTCCATAGCTCGGATCCATGGCTGTGTTTTACAACACGAGCCCATTCCAACTGCTGACATATCTCACTGTGCCTGTGATTAGGAAAGGTTATGGCTGTGAATCATGCCTTGAAGAAATGCGTAGTACACCTGTGTACAAGAGTAAACTAAATTCAGTTTGCTATTTATCTACTGTATTTATCTCGCGTAAGTAAACTTTGAGTTTGTCAAGATTTCCTGCTGGAAATTCTCCTGGTAATACAACTATAATTGCCTTTTTATTGCCACAGACATCTGCTACAGTTTTCAAACAAAGAAAATACTTCTTTTTTCCTCTCCTCTGCCTTTTTCTAACAAGAGAAAGATCCCCTCTTGTTTTGTGTGTCACAGATTACAAAGCCAAGCGAGGGGCAGTAGAAACTGAGGAGCCAACCCTTCCTCTTCCCGATTCTTTTTACCCTCCAAGAGGGCAAGAAATAATCAGCTGCACATAAAGGTTATAGTCTCTTCAGTAAGAAGTCCACACACTAAAATGCAAAAGGAATCAGACAGTTCCATCCTAATCATCAGCTCGATCTACTGAGGATCTTGTGCACAGTGAAAAAGCTGGTGTCAAAGGCAACCCAGACAAGAAACCATCTCCCTTTATCCACGGGTCCTCTGCACTCTGCACAGAAATCCTGCAGTGGACTTCTGCTGTGCAAACGGTCTGATGTGCATGTACCCAGACACATCAGACAGGGCTGAAGACATCATATGCCCCCAGTGCCACCTGCTTCCACAGGCAGACTTGTGCGGTCACTGTCTCAGAGATGGTCTTGATTCATTCCTGTGTGAGAAGTTAACTACAGCAACTCAAAGTAAACTGGGGCCGTAGCAGGGAAGGCAAGCACAACCCTTCAGCTAAAAGGTACCCTACGAGTATATTGAGTAGGTATCACCCGACATATGGAGCTGAGCACTCACCGTGTGTTAACGAGTTAGCAACTTGCATACTGGAAATAGACAACTTGATGAGTGAGAGTGTAATCTATAGAGGAAACTGAGGCACAGAATTAGATTGTAGACATTGACGCCTCTTTTTAACTGGGTTTTGATCCTGGTCTTGCACTAGAAGCTAGAATTCTGCATAAGGGTTGCCACACAAGACTAGCCTTCCACATGCAAATATTCACATAGGTAGCTGCATGCCCAGCAGTCACTTGTCTGAGAACACGATGTGGCCAGACAGCCTCATCTCATGGCTTGTTCAGTCAGTGCAGGGAGCAGCAATACCAAGGGACTGCTGTCCCTATTTCAAACATGCTAGGCTGCAAAGAGCTGACTCAGAACTGCTTAGGTCCTCGAGTTGCAGCAGATGAACAGTTGCAGACAGAGGGAGGAAGAATGCACAGTAGTTCTGCAATGAAGGGAGACTTTGAGGTGGCAGCATAAGGCACAGGTGAACCAACTGTGCAGACATACATAGTTTTAAACCAACTACATGCCAGAGGTTTGAGCAAAAACCGACTACTTCACTATCCCTTTTGCCAGAAATAATCTCAGACAATCTTTCACAGACCACCTTAACGCTTCCCTCTCTTGTGCCCCTACTTCCCCTAGCAGCACAATCTCTGTCTAGATGGCCTAAAGCTCTAGTTAGAGCCATTAATACTAGAGGACTGCAAGGAGCAGTGGTTGCTTGCAGTGACTCTTGCCAGCTCTTCTTCCACAGTGTTTTGAAAACCAACGGACAGTGTTAACTCTTCATTGCATTCTGCATAATTACAGGCTGGCTAATTTTAAGCTGCCTCCTAACAAGAGAACTCTGCAAGGACTTTGTGATTTTCCAACAGTCAGCTTACAACTTATGAAGCAGGAGCTGCCTACTGCTGCGATCAGGATTCCCATGGCAGCAGCAGGGCAGGGCAGGCGATCAAAAAATTCAAAAGCAGTAATCACCCAAGGTCTCAGCTATGGCAGGCTTAGCAAGGCTAAGCCCAGCCTTTCAAGTGTGTTTACATTGCATAGAGGCACCTCACTGTGCTGACCCTTGAGGGCACCGCAATTTTCAGAACACCTCAGAACAAAGGAGCTCTCAAATCTGGGTTTTAACAAAGTCAACAGGAAGCAGTTCTGGCCTCAAACCTGGGAATCCTCAGGGCTTCGCATGCCCTTCCTTGGCCAGAGATGAGCCTGGAGGAACTAGTTTACTAGCCTAGTGGTGGGTGAGGTGATCATGCCCTTAAAGCCACACTCACTCTATTACAGCCTTGACCTTCTGATGTGCTCAGCTTAATTTGACTTCCAGCAAGACCGGAGCGGATGCCCTGCCTTCCTGTGGTGAGGAATTGCAGCTGAGGTGCAAAGCTACAACACTGGTACCTACAGACTCCTTCCCAAGGCCTCAGACCCTGTAACTCACCTGGTCCCAGATCCCAAGGACCTGTGAGGGTCTTTTTTATTGTGCTTCTGCTAGGAACAAATTCAGAATCATTTAAAACTAGGTTACTGCAGACTCGGAAATAAATGCTTACCCCTGGTTAGCTACCGCAGTATCGCTACCAGCAGGAGCTGGGCGATAGTCAAATAGACAGAAATGGAATGCATACACGCACGTCACAAACAAGATCACTGCTGATATTATCATGGAACGATGAGAGCAAATCTGCAGCAAGAGCTATTCACACGGCAATCACTGCAAACCAGTGTAACAGACCTCTGCTTCCAACTCGAGCGGGGTCAGAATAGAACACCACCACCGCAAGAGGATGCCGACAACGTGGCTCTGTCCATTATCTGTGGATAAAGAAACCCTCTGTGGCAGAGGAGATGTTTACAACGGTCCTAATCAGATGCTTCTCACACGTTTTTATTCCAGTCTGCACATTTTGCTGTAAATCAGGCTTTTAAAAAGCAGAGAGCAGCTCTGTGATCCTGTGTCAAGAATGAGCGATGCTTGTTTAATGGGCCTTTAAATTGTTTGGTTTAGAAAATACACATACCGCTGCCAACACCACGACTTCCCACCCCATTTTTTAACTTGCTCGGTCTTTATGCAACGTAAAAAAGTGACAGGGTAAGAATCAGTATCAATAACAATAAAGCTCCTCTTGTTTGCATTTTAGCGAGGCACTGTCTTCTAGTTTCTCTGGAGTCAGCTTGTGGTGGCCATCAGTCTTTGCAGCACGCCTCTCTCAACAATTCGAGAGCAAGCAAAGACACTGAAAAGATCCAGCTGCCAAAGGGATGCTCTGTCTTGCTTAGCAGTGTGAGAGCAGCCTTGAGGTTCAAATGCAACTTGGAAGTCATAGAACACACACAGGTGTTAAAGCTGTGAGTCTAGAACAGGCCCAGGAGACTGGAGCACTTGGGGCTTTTTATGGCTCTGGCTCAGATTCTTTCCAGGCTCCTTTAATCAGCTCTGCTTCTTTGATTCTAAGTTAGCTGACCTGTGCTGTTTACAGCCCAACACATCACCCTGCTCAGCTACGTTAAGGGTACAGCTTCAAAAATTTTTGTCTATCTAGTGAAATAGAGTTTCCTGTGCTCGTGTGCCAGACATGGCTCGTTCTCGGTGTTAGTCCAGTTAGCTGTGGAGGCATCTATGCCGATGCGCTCCAGTAACAGCGAGCGGTTATGGGGCACTAAAGGCACCAGTAGGAAAAAACCCACCTTGGTTTCTGCGGGCCTGCTGCTCTCGTGATTTTCCCATAACCATACAAATGTCTTGTGTCCACAAACTGAACAGACTAGATCAACTACAGAAAGTTCCAGAATCACAGAGTCCTTAGGGATGGGAAGGGATCTCAGAAGATCATCCAGTCCAACCCCCCTGCCACAGCAGGATCACCGAGACCAAGTTGCACAGGAACACAGCCAGGCGGGGCTGGAAGGTCTCCAGAGAAGGAGACTCCACAACCCCCCTGGGCAGCCTGTTCCATCCTCCTGACACCCACCCCTCACATATTTAGAGACATGAAAGAGGCCCCCCTCAGCCTCCTCTTCTCCAAGCTCAAGAGACCCAGCTCCCTCAGCCTTTCCTCATCAGGGAGCTGCTCTCCTTCCTTCATCATCGTCGTTGCTCTACGCTGGACACCCCCCAGCAGCTCTGTGTCCTTCTGGAACTGAGGGGCCCAGAACTGCACAGACCTTGGGCGGCCAGAACTAACAGCAGATGATGCCCTTTGTTTCTGAAGACCACAGAACCTAAGCGTGACTCGGTAACAGACCGATTAAACCCAACTGAACAGAAGAAGCATCGAACACCTCTCCCTCCCTGCTCTGCCACTAAGGTTTCTGGTTTGAAAACACTAAGAAGGTGGAAGAGCTGGTTAGCAAAAGCGGTTGGGCTGAAAAGGTAGGAAATTAGAGAGAAGCTCAGCTTCCTCCGCTCGCAGTCCAAATTAGAGGGAAGTTATATTTTGCACAACAGAAGAATTAGAGAGGAGCTCTGAGCACAACAGGATTAGTAAGCCGTTTAAAGACTGCTAGGAAGAAACAGAAAGCTTTCCAGCGGTGTAAGACAGTATTTATTAGGAAAAAAGCCGTGTTCATCACTGCCAATAGGGATTAAGGGAGAACTAGCAGAGTCACAGAGACTTTGCAGGTCATGAAAGCAAACACTAAATTACTCTTCACCCGTAAGAAACCTGCAGCTGTGTGAAGCAGGAGCAGACACTGAACGTAGTTTAGACATTGTTCCGAGGATAAACCTCGGCTTGCAATAAACGTCACGTTGTCCAAGCTGGTGTCAAGGCCAGCGTAGCTTAAGAAAAGGGCCAAATCCTAGAGAGATGTGGAACAGGCGCAGCCCTGTCAGAACAGCAGCTAATGCCTGCCCAATGATTCCGGGAGGGAGGAGGACAGGAAGCAGCACGTTACTTCACGAGCATTTGTCTGATTTCAGGCAGCACGGCATGGCTTTAGCAGCTCCAGTACTTAAGGACTGGGGAAGGCATGAGCAACTGTTTGCCTTCCTGAATACCCAGGCTTACTGCACATAAAGCTTCAGGAAAGAAATCAAAAGTAAAGGACGCTGACAGAAACACAGCACAGGAAAACAGGGACACAAGCGGGAAGTAAGATAAGATGCAACACAGGTTCGCTGAAGGCAGGAGTTGACAAACGTGACATCCTTCTTTGATATGATTTTCTAGACCAGAGCAGCACCGCAGATTTAATCTACCTGGCATGGAGAAAAGCACTGGAACTCATGTTACACATCGTGTCTCTAGTTAAAGGGAGATGATAGGATTAGAATGGCAGTAGGTAGCTGTTCAGCAGGCGTTCCACAGGAGCCAGCAGAGCCACAAACCAGAAGGGCTGGAAGGGGGAGTTGCCAAACAGACACACGTCTGGAAATGCTCTCTGCATTGCTGACCCTGCAATCAGTTCCATTTTCATTCAGTCCCCTGACACACCACACAGGAGCAGGCTGAAATGTACCAAGAGCCACACCATGTAGAAAACATCAACGCACAGCAGGATCAAAAGACTGAACAGGAGGTGGGGCTGCACCCATGCTCCTGTTTTCGTTTGGAGGATCTACTGTCCTCCTAAAGGGAATCTCTGAAGAGGCTCTCCAGTTGTTAATAGATCTTTGCTTCACAAGACTAAGCTAGGGCTCATGCAAGTTCTCTTCTGCTTTCATATCCTAAAGGCTTAGAGTATAGGGGCCCTCAGCACAAGCTGTTTCACCCAGCAGATCTGCTCCTGTTGCATGGTGCTACTTGCCAATCCAAACACAGTACTGGTATCCCTGAGAACTTCAGTCACGGGAAAGGCGTGGGATGTACACAGTCCCAGGTCATACCTCTAAGATCAAGAAAAAGACCTCTCACATTGGGAAAGGCCAGAGAGTGAAAGAGGTTACTGCTTCATTAGAAGATGGTTTGGAAACATACGTGTAAGCACAGTGAGCGAGCCTGCGAGGAGAGGGGATGCCAGAGCAGACTGCCCGAGAGAAGACCCATAGTGACACCTTTGCTTGCCTACATTTAATTCCTGCATTTGGGCTACTGCACCCTCTGTGTCAGGGCTATTCTTTCTGCCCTTCTGCAGTTCTCAGCCACCACTTTCAAGCAAAATCAAATGAATTAGCACATCTCTCTTGCTAAGTTCCAGCAGAGTGCACCCAGCAGCCCTTGGAGAGAAGCGAGTGGCACTGCCACTGCTCTGGTGCAGTGCTGGATGCTCCAGCCTTCTGGGACAGACACCAGCTTTGCAGAAGACTCAGCTCTCCCAGCTCTCTGCCTAGGTGCAGATCATGGCAGCTCTACTTTGCATACAAGGAAAGCACCACAACCACTCAGTAACACAGTACAGGAACGGGCTGCTCATCTCTTCACTCTGCTGCTGGTCAGCTTCCCAGCTGCCAATACCTGGCTTGAGCTGCTGCTGAGAAGAGCAAACACACTGTTGTGAGGCCATTTCCCTTGAGGAGAGGTCCAAGACTGCCTCCACCCCTCAGTGGAGAGTCTCTTATTAAATTTTCTGGTTTAGAGAGGGTAGCACCTACTGCTTTCCACCTGAGACCCCGCCTGGGTGTCTGGGAATGACCACCAGCCCACGCTAGAGCTCTAGCATAGAAACTGGGTTAAAGAATCCCAGCCCACCAACACCACCCTCAGAGAATGCTGCACAGATATAACCACAAGCCAAAAAAAGCTGCTGCGCTCTTACCCCATCAAAGAGGAAAGGAAAGGCCTGAGTATACGAGAAAGGGAATGTGATGCAAAGTGAAAAGGGTCAATAGAGCCTTCCCCCCCCCACACACACACTTTGCCTTTGTCTCCAAGCTAGTGGTCCCGCTCCGTAGCAGCCGTAGTAGCAGGAAGCCTGCCTTTATCTGGAGCCCCTGGAGTCAGTAATAGTACCCGTGGCAGCTGACCTGGCAGAGTTCTGGGTTTCCACGTGTGCTTCAAAGGTGTTTAAGGAGGAATCATTTTAATTCCTCAGTCTTGGTTAAAGACACAGCAGAGTGGAAGCCTCTCAGAAATCCGCTCTGAATCGTGGGATGATAACCTACTTAAGTTACATTATGCTCAAAAGCTGTGGTACTGGATGACATGGAAAATCCAGAGGGAGCTAGATCAATCAGAAATTAAGACTTCCAGATGCCATTTTATAAATTAATGATTTCATTTCCCATTTGTGCAAGTGCTGATGTAAACAACAATTCTCAGAAACCTCCCAGTACAGAAGAAACCAAAGGACCCAGCAGCATATTTTACTGCTATGGTAGTTCAACAAATGTATTTATTGAAGCTCCTTAGGGAGCTGTGTAATCTCTATCATAGACACAGAACCGTGTTTTATGGGCCAAATTCTGCTCTCCAACTTCATTAGAAGCTTTAAACTGACATAATGGAAAATGAACATGCTTCCTCGGAGATCTTTAAATCTCTTTTGAAATAAGGACAAAAATAGGAGCTAAAATATTTACTGTCTGGAAGCACTTGTAGGCTACAAAAGGAAAGGGATGAAAAATAGCCACCTACTCATTAGAGCCGATTCCCTCTTCCAGACAGAAAGGTCGACCCACATACGCCGTCTTCTTCTGGCAGGCTCTTCCCCAGGTTAGCACTGCGCCTGACAGCCATCACCCAAGTGCTGGCTCTTGGTGTTGCTGAAACCTTCTTCCTTCCTCCCCCAGTCCCCATCCCCTAAATACACAACTTTTCCCAATCAAATACAAATCCCAGCCTTCTCCCCACACCCCTTAGAGCGCTCCTGCCTTTAGGAGCTGGCAAGAGGAGCTTGAAAACTGCTAGCCTCTGAGAGTAACCAACCAAAGCAGCGTCTGCTCTCACACCAGTGGAGTTCTGACACAACCTGTGTCTCTCTGTGTAGCAAAAGTCATGCCACACTGCTTTCAGAGAGGGGCTTGGGCAGGAGAGGGGCTGCTTCATGTGTCCTGTTCTAGTGTTGAAGAGAACCTGGACTCTTCTGTCCAGTTCTGGAGTCCCCAGCATAAGAACATGCAGCTGATGGAAGGCGTCCAGAGGAGAGCAACAAAAAAGATCAGAGGGCTGGAGCAGCTCCCCTGTGAGGACAGGCTGAGCAAGGTGGGGTTGGTTGTTCAGCCTGGAGAAGAGAAGGCTCCCAGGTGACCTTCTAGCAGCTTTCCAGTCTCTGAAGCAGGCTACTAGAAAGCTGGGGGATGGCTTCCAACACAGGAGCATAGAGAGAGGACAAGGGGAAAGGTTCCAGCCTTGAAGAGGGGAGATTGAGGTTGGACATGAGGAAGCAATCCTTTCCTATGAGGGTGCTGAGATGTTGGAACAGCTGCCCCATCCCCGGCAGCGCTGAAGGCCAGGTTGGCTGGGGCCCTGAGTACCCTGCTCTAGTGAAGGTGTCCCTGCCTGAGCAGGGGGGTTGGAACTGGGTGATCCTGAAGGTCCCTTCCAATGCTGGCTACTCTGTGATTACTTTGGGGAAAAAAGAGAAGCTACCTGTGATTTAGTGGCATCTGAGGAACACACCTCCAGGCTGAGGCAAAAGGATAACGAACAGACAGAGGGGAAAATGTGTTCCCAGACCATGTGTCTGCATGGCGTCCCACCGAAGTACCAAAGCAGGAGGGATGCTGGTGGGAAGGAGAAACTTGTCTAAGTGAGTTGATGGCTCAAGCACCATCTGATGTCCACGGGCACTCAACATCTAAGTGAAATAATTTTACTGAAGTTCTACAAAGTCAACAATACCTTCCTTCTCAATTTCCTCCTAGGTCAGTATTAATGTAGTGTCAGCTGACAACAGAAGGCCTAGGCAGATGCCATCCTCAAGCTTTGGGACGCCAGGCATAATAAAGCAGTTTTTCCTTCGTTTCTCAGTTAAAATACCTCTCCAAAAGCACTGCAGTAGCATTCACTTACTGTCTGTACTTGAAGCCTAATAAACAGTCTAGAAACCACAACGCTCCGAAAGGGAAATACGGTTGTTTCAGTTCCTTACCACCATCGTTCAAACAGCTTGCCAAGGGTTAAAAATCCATGCTTTGTTTTGCTTCGTATGTTTAAGGCTACAGTCATGGGAAATAAAGAGTTCCTCTTCCAAGAAATAAATAACCAAAGCTGAAGTGGCCCTTCCTTTCCCTCCAGGCTTGCAACACAGGCACTGCCTGAGAAATGCCTATGGTAACAGGGGAAGTAGCTGGGAAATTACTAGGGATCTGCTCCACTCCGTCTAAAAGAAGCCAGATATAATCCCACTGGAAAAGAAATCATCTGTTGCTGCAGCCTAGAGTTTCACCGCTTGTTCACTGCTTTGAATAACAGAGCGAAGGGTCAGCAGATGGCCCCCTCTAGAGTAGGGGTTCAACTGGGAAAGCATGAATTCCGGAGCAACACTGTGCGACAGTCCTTACCTTTCCTTGTCCAAGGCTCGTCTTCTACACTACCTGAGGCACAAAGGACTTGGTGAGAAGGGACATGTACCCTCTTCTCTCAGTGGGAGGACAGACAGGAAATGGAGGGGTAGCGTTGGGAAGGTTAGAAACAGTCTACATCTGTCCAACAGTCATCCTATACTGAGGAACAGTATTTCCACTGTGCATTCACCTACTGCTACCTGCAGTTCCCCTACAGTCCAACGGTTGCTCCCTTATACTCAATCTCGTATGAGCCACTTGCAGGACAATACAGAGAGTGGGGTCAGACAAGAACCCCAGGAAGAAAAGAACCCCAGTACCACAGGAACCATCCTGACCAGTAGATCCGACAGGCTTGTTACTGACTGCACGTGTTCCTATTTGGGGACAGCAGTTGGAAGCAAAGGAAAATCAGCAGGAGTTTGTAATCTTATGATGTTTACTCAGTGCCTTGCACAAAACACGAAATGCAATAATCCCAGCACATCCAGACAAATACATGCGCACATCAATCACATACTGGCTGGCACTACAATACCCTGTCAGGAAGAGGGCTTCTGCAGAGATAGAGGAATGAATAGAGACAGAGCAGTAAATACTGCTGTCAGCTCTTGAAGCAGACCATATCTGGGATATGTTAGAGGATAGTACGGATATGGTTTTGAAGAAATAAGCTATCAGATAAGGGTAGACCCTAACTCCAGGTAATATTCATCCAACGGACATTGTTTTCCAAGTTCCAATGGGCAGTTTCACGTGGGGCCACCAGGTATAAAAAACCCAGCAGGGGTGGGTCAGTAATGCGTTTCTTGCTGTTGCTTCCTCAAACTACGATAACACAGCATCCCTACTTCCCAAACAGATGGGAACAACTAATCAAGAAGTAGGGATTTAAGAGAAACCATCTATTTCGTATCTTAGCGAGATGAAGGCACTGTAGGTTTATCACATGGATATTGTCTGGAATCCACCCCTAAAACTACCCTGAGAAAGGGTAACCAGCTGTGTTTCAGGGGACTTGCACTATGCTGGAAGATGATTTTCTTTTACTCTGTAGACAGCACCGTCAGTTTATGATGTCTTCTGGACGCTGGCTTCACAACGTCAACTCTTCTTTTCTAAGCCTTTGCAATAAGGAACTAGGAACACGGGTGAAAGACAAGAGGAGTCCGTACCCTGACACCTCCCCTCCGAGTGTAGTACTTCGGTCCCGCGTCAGCTTTCCCATGATTCTGGACTGCATGAGGTTTAGACTGACACAGCCCTCTCACTTCCAGATTCTCACGCTCACAAAAATAGCCAAAGCGGCTGGGCTAGAACTTTCCGGCTCCACATGCAGGCTCTAAATGAATCACAGTGCACACTGTATTCAGGAACAGTGAACACTTCAAAGCCTCCTAATAACTAGGGCATGAATGTAAAATGTGTTGCTCTGCACATCTAAGAGTTTTCCCCTTTCTCATCATGTTCTTTGAAAAGGTGGCTTTATTCAGATTTTTGTGACTGTTCTTGTTCTACAAAAGCACTTTTAGGATTTTATTGAGGTTTACATACACCAGTGTTCAAGACGAAAGGCTTTCATGTCAATTATTAATAACAAAATCTTTCATCTCTCTCTTTAAAAAAAATAAAAACATGATCCTTTTTTCCCCCCATTTTGATGTTTAATTTAGAATGAAAATCAAACTCTTTAAAAAAGTTTTCCTCACTATCACAAGGGAAACTATGATGTTTTAAGAATTCTCTCTATGAAGATAATGCTGGCTAAAAATAAAACAGAAAATAATAAAATAAAGAGCATGATCCTTTTTGAAAAAAAATGTTGAGCATACTTAATGATTTCAACAGGAGTGGGAAGGCACTCCAGATCTCATAGAATCAGAACGCAAAACGCTGCTCGTGCGAACGTACCTGGGGATAATCAGTTCATTGGTTTGGAAAAGAACCCACCAGGGACTCGAGAGCTGTAAAAAAATGGCATCACTTGTGTGACTTGAGGAAACCATGCTTGGTTTGACACCTCAGCCCTTCCGTGTGTTACCAACAAACACCAGCGCTTGACCTGCGAGTCCTGCTGCAGTGTAATTGCTCACTGACAGACACCGAAGCCTATCCAACATGCAACTCAGGTCACTGTGGGACTGTTTGTACAGACCTCACTGCAGCACTGCTGCCCACGCAGCACACCGGGCGTTCGAGCAGGGCCTCAGCCTGCTGCATTTCACACTAACTGCCTCCAGGTCTGATTTTAAAGCGGCATTTCATTCAGTGTGATTTCTATAGCACTAACTGTCGTGGAAAAATTCCTCTTGCACAAAACAATCCCTAGCTAAGTGTGGAGCAGTCTGCACAGGTCACCCTCACAACGTGGTTTCTCTCTGCACCTTTAGGATCTGCGTCTACTCAAGTGTTGTGATGACACAATACACACTTCTCTCTGAAAAACAGCTTCTGGCTTAAGTCCATGAGAACTTGCCTGCACCTTCAGTTAGCAAAAGAGCCTGCAGTGCAATCAGGAAGGAATGCCAACATGCGCCTCAGAACTCAAAAGATTCCTTTTTAACAGAATAAATCAGCAAATTAAACCCCCAAATATAACTTCCAAGAAACTCTGCCCCCTGTACTTCAGAGCCATTCCACACGGCATTCTCAGGGATCCAGTCTACATTTGATCGCCTTATGCTCGCAGATCCTGGTGGCAATAGAAGGCCAATTCCATTCGTGGCCTTCACCACAAAACCAGGCGAGCCTTTAAAACCTTTGGGAGCAAAGCCACAAAAACCTTTAAACACAACAGGAGAAAGAGACCACATCGTGCACTGGGAGACGGAGAGAGAACAGCGTGAAAGCAGCAATAGCCAGTGTTTAGCCCAAGCGATGGGGAGTCAATCGCTTGGATTGCCATTCCGGCTCCGGTACTCATTCCATCACTTTCTTACAGCCACTGCGTGGCTCAGATTTCCCCTCCGTGTATGGAAGGCAGCGACACTCCCGTTTCTGAAGACATTGGAAAGCTTTGTACAGAAAGCACCAAGTAAACATAAACGATCTTAATTCTCCGCTTGAACTGTTAGCGAGGTGAAGGGTCCCTGTATCACACGACTGGTGGGTGCCTTGGGAAGAAGATCAAGCCTGGGCAGGATTCTGCTGTTTGCCACCCTTTCTGCCTGCAATACACATCGAGCTTCTCCTTTCTTTTCACCTTCTGCTTAAGCTAGTGCTGATCTGGAAGTCTTAACCCGATTCTTCAGCGAGATAAACCACTCACCTTTGTATCTGGCAGCACTGGCTCTTTCTCCTTGTATGTGGAGGTACACGAATTCCCTAATCTTATTTTCCCTTCCTCCCCCGCTGCCATGCAAACAAAGAGGCTAATCTTGTTTTACTCTTTCTGAACGAGAGCAAAAGTATGATTCATCTGCTGTAATCTCGGCACCATCTGCCCAAGGTCTGTGGCAGGTATCCTCAGTTCTCTTTACTATCAGTAGAGAGAAACAGGCCTCTCCAGAGAGCACTGTGTCTTATCCTGAGGTGGGGGTGTCTAAAACAGGTCAGAAGAATTGCACTCTGGAGGTACCGACTGTACTTCTGTGACTATAAAGGCAACTTTCACTGACTTGTTCAAACTTCAGTGCAGAACTCTTAGACATCCCACCCAGAATATTCACTAGAGCTGTTAAAATGCTTGCATGGGATCTGATCCTCTCACAGCCAGCCCACACAATCTAAGTGGGACTGACTGGCCTTGCTTCTCCTCGCAGCACAAGTAAAGCCTAGCACAGAAATTATAGCTCCCACCTGTGAATTTGATGCCTGAGATGACTCAGCTGATAATAGTTAGATTGTGAGCTTCCAGAGCCATTAGATGAGCTTGACCCAGGCATCAGCACCGAAACACACCTTGCTTTTCTGTCCCACATGCTGTTTCCTCCATGCATGATGCAGCAACGCTAGATTGTCTTTTCCACAAAGACAAGTTCCTTGTTTCTAATAGAAGTAAATTAGTTACTATCGATTCTCAAACACCCTGCTTGTCCCAAACTAATCATTAACCTTCCTGCAAGGTAGAAAGGTTCCCTGCTAAGTGGAATCAATTTTAGATTTGCCATTTCACTAAAAACAAAAGAAGGGGGAGGTTTAGGGTTCCTCAGCATCGCTTAGAGGTACTTTCAACAAAGCAGTAAAGATGCAAGACCCTTTATTTTATGACATAGCTGTGAAGCATAACACACAGATGGCCCAAGTAAGTGGGTGCTCATCCCTGTAGCCATCACCGAAATGCAATTGCCTCCTAGGGAACTGCAGGACTAAGCATAACAGCACAGAACAGTTTAGGACAAGGAGTAGCTGAACTCACTGAGGTGCTGACGTTCCTTCCCAGGAAACTTCAGATTCTATGTTATTAGTAGAAAGGCCTCAGGTGGGAGGATAAATTAATGGGGAAACCAGCAACAAATAAAAAGAAACAAAGCCAACAGAGCTTCTGCATAGGAAAGCTTTCTGGTACCTGCAGAAGGACACCTTCGCTCGAGTTCTCCTCTCCTGCAATCCTGGTGCCATCCTAATCACTTCCAACTGTTATTACTACAGTTGCTGTTTTACACTCTTACTAAATCTCAACTCTCCATGCTTCAGGTGTTGAACAGAAGTTCTACAGTTTTCCTCACTTGTAAAGAAGGCTCAGATAATGCAATGTAACACCAGCACTCTCCGTCCAAACAAACAAACAAACAGGAGTCCTGCTTTGAAGTCACAGCACTTTTTATTCATCATCACCTTACTTCCCAGTTTCTACTGACTCATTCTTATCTGCTGTCCCTCACAACCTTATCCATAACCTTCCCTCCATTCTCACCCCACATAAACTTGAAAGCTCCAAACCCCAGAACAGGCACTTTTTCCTCTCCCAGAAATGCCTCTCCAGAGGACTGCCACTCCTAAGTCCCTTTAGTTCTTGAAAATATGACTTCATATCCCTTTTATACAATCCTCATTAGATATAAAATAAGTGAAATCTTAAAGAAAAGGGAGTACTCACAGGACTGAGGAGACCACCGTAAGCACTGCTGCAGCTCCTAACGAACCACTTAGGTTACAGCTGCCCAGCTCTTCAGAATTTAAAGGGTCAGCCTGACAGGGGGCAGAGGGAAGGGGAGGATTTCTTCTCTGTAGGAAAGATGGGTAAGAAATATGTCAACTAGTGGCTTTTAAAGTAACTATTACTCTGTCTTAAACGACAGAACTGAGCAATTCCATCGACTGTCTTGCTCTTTCTTTTATGTAATTGGCCAGTCACCAGTGTTTTGTGTTTGGTGGTAATGGGGACCCTGCATGCATATTCAAAATGCACACATACATATTCAAAGTCTTTCTGTTTTCACTGGAAGCTAACACTGATGATGCTTTTTTAAGGCAGCATTTTATTCCAAGAAGCATGAGCATGCAGGAAAGTTGCAGGGGAACAATGGCATGAGAACTTTGTTCTTCTCATTTACAAGAAGCAAATAGTTCATCTACTTAGAACTAAAAGCATGCTTTCCAAAAACGCTGAGAAGTTACAGGCTGAGAAGGTGATCTGGTACCTCTGTTTAGTAGCAGTTGTTCAAGCCCTGCATTTGCACACCCACAGCCTCATTTACTGAGTGTATTGGGTTTAGATCTATGGGCACATCCTTGTCTCTGAGTCAGCAGTAGTCTGCTACTTACATTTTAATGAGTGAAACTGGACCACAAGGATGGCACAAAAGAACACGGCTACTTCTGCCACTCATTTCTCAGGGCCAGGATGGAACTGGGAATAACACCAAATTCTCTGGATCCCTGCTCCAGCGTCTGTAATTTAAGTCACTGGGAAACACCACAGTGCTTTGAGCAGAGTTGAAAACCCATATCTTTCATTTGACTGCAAACGTGTAGTGAGGCTTTGGGCTTCACACGACCACCACCTTTGTCTGCAGAGGCTGTGGCTTATTACACAATCGTTGTGATATCTGGGAAACACTGACCTCTTATCCAGGTCTACGGGAACCACACTGAGCTGGGCGCAGAAGCATGAGGACTACAGCCTGCACCAGAGGCATGATCATCCTGACTAGTATAGTAAAAGCTATTTAGGTCACACCTGAGGTGTAATTAAAAATCAACATTGCCCTGAAAGTAGAATGAATGTAAAATGAGACTGAAACCAATAGTTTGCCTGAACTTTGTTCATGAATTCAAATTTCCACTGGCAGCAATGCCAGCTCTCACTGTTTTCTTTGGGACTGTTGTGATATTTGTTATTCTTCTTAAAGTCCCAGCACCTGTGGTCAGGGGATTAGGTGATGATCTTTGCTTTCTTCTAAAATAAAAGGAAATTTCTCGAGTTCCAGGAAATGTTGCCTGCACACGGCAGGCTACAGGCTGGTTCTTCACAGGCTCACATGAGCCAGACACAAAGCAGCTCTGAAGCAGAAGGCACATGGCCAGGGTGCTGCTTAGTTACACTACGAACTACTGCTGAGCTGTAAGAGCTCAAACTGTTCGCTATTAACGTTTCTGGAGAGCCACGCTGTGGTGGTGTGCTGGCCTGAAGGATAAACAGAGCAATTTCACATCTACTCATGAAGACTACAAGAGAGAGAAAGTGCAGCAAACGGATCTCTAAGTCATTTGCTTCAACCTCACTGTTTTCTTGCCAAGTGAGACGTGTGTGTCATGCCGGATGTCCCTGTACTCTAAAAGGTGGTAAAAACCACCTGATGCTGCGTTTGAGAATGCAGAGTCGTCCATTCCATGTCCTGCCCCGTGACTGCAGCACAAACAGCACACAGGACACAGTTCAACTGCTGGTCTTGCCATTTCAGCCCGCTTCCTGCTCCAGTGGAATGACCACTCCATCTCTTTCCTAAACCTAAGCTATTAAGGAGAAGAGGAAGGTGACTTGGGCTATCATTTGATAGGCACTCCGAACAGATGCTGTTTGTAAGAGACACAGACAATACAAAGAGAAGAGGAATCGCCCTAAAAATACTCATTGTGAGTGTACACTTTGTTTTTACTTTTACCTTCACAAGTACTGGCTACTAAAAGGGAACAGTACTGAAATGACTGCAGATCAGCAGAGGAAAGAGGAACAACGAATGTCTTCAAATATTATCTTTTTTGTATGATGCTGTCTTCCAAGGCCCTAGGAGAACCTTAAGTGTCATTTACTATTCCAGAGCCAACAAGTGTGCATTCTCCTAGTCAGTGTGTATAAACAGGGCTTCCTCTTTCACACGGAAAACTTGGTTGTGTTGTTGGTTTTCTCTCACCTGAAAACAATGGTTTAAAATAGAATTAAAACCTCCCAGAAGTCAAATTCTAAGTATTGGACCTTGGGATCCATGACTTTCTCTCACACTCACAAAAAGCTTCTGACCCCAGTGACACTGGGGTTTCCATTCTCAGAACCTCTTGCTGCATGAATTGAGAGCAGGCATGTTAAACGGGACCCTGCAAAGCTTGCCTCCGAGTCGCTCGTGTCAAAGGGACCATTAACAGAACAGCCCTGACTCTCAAGGTTTGAATGCTGACTGCCCCGATGTTTGGAGGAACCGTATTATTCCCCAGGACCTTGGCATGACATCCTATTCCTCGTTGTCATTTACAACTTCGTACTGGCACATGAATCTATCTTTCAGATATTTTGTGCTTTCAGTCCTTATTTAATCCAACTTGGATAAACAAGACAACATGCAGAGTGTGTTTCTGGCTCCTCGGAGGCCAGATGTGCCCTCAGCCAGCACTCGTAAAGGGCATTTCTACCTTTGTTGGGCCACAAGACTAGAAGTTAAAAACCACTCCCCACTCAGCGAGAGCAAGCTTCCTGCTGGGACATCAAGGGAGGATGGATGAGTCCAAAAGAGTTTGTTTAAGGGTTGTCTGCCTTGATTTTACCATCTCTTTTAGTTTTCCTACAGAAGAGCAAGCTGCCTGGCTCCATCTCTCAGCCAGTTACGCTCACAAATACTACTGAAGTGTAACAGCTCCCCCTGCCAGATTCAGATCACCAGCCACCCGTCACACACACGGGCGAACACATGTTCCACAAGTGAACCCACGTCCGCGTTAGCAATTGCTATCGCTGCTCTACTCTTTAGTGATCCTTACAGCAGAAGAAAGAATCGCACGCCCTTGGGGCCTGACGTGCATGACAGCACTTCCCGACAGGCTCAGCAGCGGAGCTGGGAGCGCTCGTTTGCCCGCACTGTGGGCAGGAGAAACAGAAATCTACTGCAAGCCGAAAGGGAGGAACACACCAAGTACAAAAGCTGCCTTTCGCTATCGTTTATGGTCTACATCCTGGGCTCCTGCCTGATGAACCTGTGTTTACTCTTCATCATTTATTTGTATGAATAATTGTAGTCTAAAACGGTTGTCTGCTGGCAACACAGAACTCAACTCTCTGTGTTCCACCACATCCATTTTTAGCTTCAGTAAAGAAAACGAAGCCCAGAGTTAAGAGCCTTAGCCTTCCAAATGTCAAGCATGTGTCTGATGCCCAGAAATCCTACAGGATGATTGTGAGTCAAGCTATTCAACAAAACCTGTATTGCAAAGTGGGGAATCCAAATCAGTCGTGAAGTCCCCAATATTAAAACACCTCTTGGTTACTCCATGGACACATGAAAACGTTTCCAACCCACGGATCAAACCTGCCTTTTCAACAGCACTCGTTACTGCAGCCTGGCAAGGAAGTAACGACATGCCATGGTTGCACTGATGGGACACATCGCACTTTCCTGCGAGTCTACCCGCTTTGGTTCACTTTTACAAGAGTAAAAGTAGAAGTTTAAGTAAGAAGACAACGTTGGAAGGTAGTTAAACCACGAAAGGCTATTAATTTTGAAGTATAAAATAACCTATCCTGATGTATTTTCTATTACATCTCTGATACATGGTAGAGCTCTGGCAGCATCATCTGAAGCCAGTCTTTGGAGTCAGCACTATGCGTCAATTTGAAGTAGCACAGCCTCCATGGGACACAGCTGTATACAGAAAATAAATCATCAGTCTGGAATCCAAGAGCATGGGATTTTTTTCCAATTCTGGAACTTTCACATGGGATTATCTTACATCTCTCTGTTCTCGTTTCTTCTACAAAAGAGAAGTAAT
Organism: Upupa epops; assembly: GCA_013397515.1. Taxonomy (NCBI): domain Eukaryota; kingdom Metazoa; phylum Chordata; class Aves; order Bucerotiformes; family Upupidae; genus Upupa; species Upupa epops. The sequence goes on from VZRI01003769.1 coordinate 47,472, forward strand.
GGAAATGAGTGGACAGAGTCTTGAAAATCTATGTGTGAAAGTATCTCATAATGTTCTTATCTACTTATTCCAAAAGGAAGGATATTCTTTTGCCATCCTCATTCCCACCCCCGCCTCGTCCTTGCCCTGCTTTCTGCACCCATTCAGCCCCAGCAAAATATTTCATCATCTTCAGCTAATTTACAATGAGCCAGTCAGGCACCCTTCGCCGCCAATGCAAATTACCAGCGTATGTGATTAATGCGTTTTTTATTGCTGGCTGATGACACCACTCCAGGTATTCAGAAACTATCAATTAGCTCCCGCGGAAGTCATGGAGCAGTTAAGGAAAACAGGGTTATACTGTCATCCAAAAAAGCAGGTTCTTCACCCTTTGTCACAGGCACTTACGAGGTGCTTTCCACAGGCAGGTCAAGAAGTCAGGCTTTCCGGTGAGTTCACCAGTCCTGAAATTCCAAGCTGTATTCTGGAAAGAACTGGACCCTGTGGTAAAGGGGAAGGTGTGCCGTGGCACTTGTGCTGTCGGGTATCAGCGGAGTCGGTAACAGGTACTTGCTGGAAACAGCATGTATGGTCTTAACAGAGAAGACACTGGGAGAGCCAAACAAAGCCCCTGGTGGATTGTTCTCCATTGTCATCTCTAAAAGACATTAGAATGATAAGCGTTTATATGAAACTAAAGACTAGTTTGATCTCGCTGCAGCGACGGAGGTGACAACAGCAGGAAGCAGCCTACCTGTCACGGCTTTAGATTGCTAACTAAAAATACACAAGAACAGTTAAAATGGAGCCAGCTTATTTCCTCGTGGATATTGCATTTCCCTGCCATCAGCACAGGAGTTCTCAGCTGCAAACAGCACCATATTCAGGAAGGGTTACCCACCAGGCACGGATTTTCCAAGGCTCTCCATTGCTAAGCTGCGGAAAAACAAAGCCAGGCTTGAAAAGGTTTTGCCAGTTGTTTCACCCTTAGTCCCTTCACCACTTCTAAGGCAAAAATAGAAAAGCAAATTCCTTTCATTGAAAGCTTTGATATTAAACTGCTAAACGCCTCTTCAGAGGCTGTGATCAATTCTCAGCTCATATCTTGTGCTTCTGACAACTGTAATAGGATGGGATGGTTCCCAGAAAAAGCTGCAGTAAACTGAAGCTCAGGAGTTTGGGCAGTTTTGAAGTCTCGTGCTCTTTGTAGGTGAAATGCTTTTTTGATGCCTCTTTCTATGAAAAACAAAGGCAAAGCTCCTGTTCGATGCTGATTTATAAATAGAGAGATGGTTTTTTTCCATTTGACCAGAACTTTGAGAAGCGAGCAGTGACTCTGAGTACCACCAAATGCATAGAGCGCCTTCGCTTCCAGGAAACACTGGAACTAAAACTTGACAGCTCAAATTCCAGACTCCCCAGATAATTAGTCCCTTCTGAACCTCTTTCTATTCCCTTGTTTCAGGAATCTATGCAACAGAGGGGAATCTCCACAAGAAGGAAATTCAATTACCAAATTAAGCTGGCATCAGGGAGGAAATGTGCCTGCTAGATGCTTCGCGGTGGCGTTCCAAAGACAGGGAATAAAGCACATTGCTGTGGGGAGCAACCAAGAAGCCAAGAATAATGAAGCCATCTACACTTGCAGGAGCTGTAAATGAAATGCATAATAATTTGCACGTTATAAATGTGTGCTTTCATCATGAAAATACTTCATGTCTCCTTTGTGTGATTAAGGGGAAACGGTCCACGGGTGAACAGGAAGAATGAGCGCAGAGGTAGAGGGCAGAGATCTCCCGTCCACGTCTAGAACAGGCTGTGGTACAGTTTGATTAGGGTTTATATCTGTATTAAGCAGAAAGAATTCTGTTAATGGATAATTAGCATGTCCATTTGACAGCCGACAGGATCCGCCAGTACATCTGAGAAGAGAGATCAAACAATTCACAGAGTCGTGCACGCAACTAGGAAGTTACCGCATGCCGTCTGCCAGGTCAGCTACAAATTCTGCTTGTGTTTAAAACTGCCATTTACATTTCGGGCACAACTTCTTCTACATTAACTTTCATTATTTATTAATTTAAGCTGATGATGTCTTATAATTAGAACTGCCGAGAGACTGACAATGGTGTGGCACTCTCCTATAATCAGCACTACGTTGTTCACGAGCGTGCAAGTTTTAAATCCACTCGGTCACCCTTCTGCTTGCTGGGGGAACGAAAAGGATGAAAGTCGCTGAAGATCACGAAAACAGAAGCACCTGTATTTACACTTAACTGTATCTCTTTTCCCCCATAACTATGAAATGAATCACAAGTTCCATTTGAGAGAATTAAGAGGTAAGAGCTAAGGTCAGAAGAGTAAAAGAAAATGAGAAGAGATCTTCAAGCTGAGAAGTGGTCTCCAAACCCAGGCAATGTGTTCAAGCACTGGGACAGGTGTGTTCCCTCAAGTGTCTCGGCTGTGCTCTGCACTATGCTGCTACTTGTTTGTTGGCTTCTGGTCTGCCTGCGGTCCTTCTACACAGTGAACACGAAGGTCCTTTTAACATCATCGATGGCACCTGCAGCAGACACGGAAGCAGTCACACAGCCAGTTGCCACTGCTCACTTACAAATGAAAACCGATAAGCACAGCGTCATATTCACTTCCAAATATTAGCCTGCTTCTTGAGACTTCCTTGGGGTTTCATGCACTTGCTCATGCCTGGTTTTTAAAGGGAAATTACACTGCTAACTTTCTCTTGACTTATAATTTAAACACACCATTTGCGAAGTTTGCACTGGCACGGTCTTGGCTGTCACAACAGGCATCCAAAAAATGCTACTTCAAACCAGTCCGATGGAAGGGCAAGCAATTATGTTTGCTACTGGCCAGGAGTTTGGCCGTGGTTGTTCCAAATGTTAACTCATTTATGCACGTTAACCTGGTTAAGTGTGAGGGAAGTGAGACCGTGAACCCTGCAAAGCAGGCTGTGCATCAGCACATCACTGCGCGGTTATGAACACTGTGACTCTGTGCCTCTAACAAGTAACGAACGGTTACAAGTACGGGCCAAGAGTAGTTTATTTTAAGTGATTTAGATGGCAGAAACTTGTGACATGGAAAGAAACAGTAGTAAAGTGAATTAGACCTTGTTAAATCACACATACACGTTCCTTGGAGGTCTGGTTATACAGCTGTGTATTTCACTGTGGGAATAATGACAAATGACAGTTGCATGCTGCAGTAATCATTGCTTTCTATTCACGGCCGCACGAATTACATCTATTTCATACTGGAATAACAAAGGCACGGAGCTGGTCACTCACTTTTTCCAAATTTTTCAGGCAAAGAATGACAGAACGAGAAATTACTCCACTCTCTTTTAAAAAGGAGATGAAATCATGGAGTAAAGAAATCTCCTGTCTTTATCACACGCAGGACACGTTGATTTGCGCATCCAAGGTTTTAATGAGCCCAGGAAAGACAAAAGGAATGTGTGGTGCTGTCACTGACCTCCCTGGCTATGGGAAATCCCCGAGGTGTGAGGCAGAAACGCGGGGAGAGCGACTGAAGTTTTTCAGGGAAGTTAACACGCTGGGCCGGCAGAGCAGCCAAACCTTTGGCTTCCAGATGGAGCATTGTTAATATTCTGGATTTGTGGCACTGCGCTATTTTGAAACAAATAAAACCAAGCAATAAAAAAGGAAGTTAATTTGCCATATGGCTGTTTATTTCTCTGTGCTACAGCTCAAAGAGGAGCACTGCATAGTTTCTCACCATGGCACATCCACACACACACACACACACACACCCCCCAGGTGCACACTGTGTAGCACACCTAGATTAACACAAGCCCGACTCCTTTTGATTGCATCGAACATGTGGCATCATGGCTTAAGGGATTTTCTCCTTCAGTTGAATTATAAGATGCGTTTGACAGCCTGGAGAGGAAAAGATGCATCTAGGCCCTAACTGAAGAGAAAAGAAGGAAGAAGTAGGCAGAAGCACAAAAGCATGAGGTAGTTTTTTCAGCCCTTTCTATATGAAATTAATGCTCAGGAATGAGAGGATTCAGACGACCCAAATAAACAAAGATTTCTCTGAAGGGAAGGTGAAGCGTGATCCGCAGCCCCCCTGACTCACCAGCACTGGAAGACTTCACTGGATGCGAATTTCTTGTACCCAGCAGAGAATGACAAGAGAACGGCAGCATTCTTATCACACCTCAAGCACTCAGGGATGTATTTGGGAGGGAAGTGAAGGGTAGCACATACATTCTCCCTAGCTACTCTCGGTCTGTAGTGCAAGGAAATGTTTACACACAAGCATTAGAAAGTCACAAATATAAAACCCAGGGTGTAGCTTGTGTTAAACTGATACCCAGAGCTATCCTATTCCACATGGAGCAGCCACAGTCCATAGGTCTGCCTGTTCCCTCCACTCTTAACTTAGTAACCGTCCCATGATCTTCTTTTTTAAAAAAGAACAAACTTGCTAAGCTCTTACCATCACGAGTTACTTCATTCTCTTGAATTGGTAAAAGCAACCCCACCGAACAAATGCTGAGCCTGACAACTGCAAGAAACACAACTGTGGAGAACCCGGGTCTATGCATCATGTGCATTCTTGTGCACTGCTACAGGAGTGTAGAAGCAGGGGCCATTTATTCCTTCAAATCCTGAAGAAGTAACTTAGGGCAGCTACTTAACCCCCCCTGAATTCTCTGCTCTTGGTTTGAAGTTTCCTGTCTGATTTCGGGGGCGTGACTGAAGCCCTCACTTGGAACAGGAGCTCTACACCATTGCCTTGGCAGAATTGTTCTGGGGAACAGTCACAGTTCCAGTCTCACAGACCAGCAAAGTAGTAGTAAGGAAATTTTAGATGACTGGGGCTTACTTGGTGCTGACCATACAATGCTCATGCAATATGACACAGGCACCGAAAAGCTGTCTTCCAGAGCAATTATCCTCGAGTTTCCTCAGTGCTGTTCATTAAGGACAGTCTTTTAAGACAATTATTGATAGCATATAATGCCCTTTAAACGCCTTTGCAATGAATGAAATCCCAACCAAAGGCCTAAATTAGGAAAATAAATACGTGGTGCCCGCAGTTTCAGTGCAGAGTCCTGGCTAGGCACAGAAAATAACTTCAGGGGAAAAGGCATTGCAGCTCATCCACTTTAATTTTGGACAACAAGGCAAAACTTAATTCCTGATAGCTCTCTAGCTGTTCTAGTGATAGGAAACTCAGTACAAAGCACTTACTCACGCACTTAATTTTAAACCCAGAAATAATCCTGATTGAATCAAGACATTTACCTTTGTGCTTAAAATAAAGCATGTGCTTAAGTACCTTTCTGTATAGGGGCCTTAATTACATTATGTGTGAGAGGATATGATAATTTCAGTTGGCATTCCCAAGAGAGACTTTAGTTAATAAAATAACTAGGTTTAATACTCCACAGAGTTGTATGGGAACACAACTCCGCTCCGCCTCCTGTAGCCCAGCGCAGGGTAGACTGTAATTTAATTGCTGGAAGCACAGGAAGTGCTGAAATGCTGTCTGTCTTCATCCTGTGCTGCCACAGCATGTTTGTTTCTATGATGGAATTCCGCAGGAAATCCTCTGTGCACTATATGAGTAACTACCAATAGTTACTCATAACAGCTTTTGAATTTACAGGCATTCAGTACCGGGCTTTAGATGCTTTACCAGCTCAGAGAAGGGAGGAAAAGATCAGCAGCTTTAGAAAAGGAAGAGTTAAAACAAAACCAAACCTCACATTCTTTACCACCAGAATCACCTACTCCTGTGCCCAAGATTCTGAATAAAAGGAGGTAGAGCAAAATAAAAGGGCATGTCTGTTTGCAAAGAATTCCTTCGGTAGCCAATAATGTCCTCCCAGAGCTGATTAGAAGCCACCTTCAAGGTAACAGTTTGGGCTGAGGGGTGGAACCCGTGAGCCAGGCTTTGCCTGAACCTTGTACTGCACATTTCCATTGACAGCTGTGGAGACTGGTGGAGATTTTTCCTAGTTCTTGGGCATATTTCAAGTGGTCCTACGGGCAGAACCTTTGGATAACACCACATAAAGTGGTGCAGACCAGATCTTCTTTAAAGTAGCTCCCCATAGCAGGAGCTGACAATATGCCACTGACTTCAGAAGGTACAAACTCCATGGTCTGTTCTGAACCAACACTGATTCAAGGCAGATAAGGATCTGACCTTCATTTTTCATCACTCTGTTTTAGCTCATCAGCAAGATGATTATGCCTTACTGGAAAAAGGCAGCAAATTCCACTACTTAATTAACACCTATGTTGGTTTTGTGCCATAGACAGGTTTTATTAATTTGGCAGCATCACGGTGTGTTCTTGGTTAAAAAACCCCAGTCCTCAGCTGGAAAAGAACCAAAGTAGTTTGAATACTAGAAACGATATTTTACCTCAAGGTAAAGAGCGAAATTCTACCCCACTGTTGTAAATGTAGGATAAGCTCTAATTCAGATGAAGATTTACAAAGCTAGGGATAAAAACAAAGGCAATGTGAAGTGGTTATTGTAATAGTGGCTCCCTTGCATTTCCCTCTATTTTCTGCACAGGCTTCATTAACCACAGGATTTAGGCACCTACCTACCTCCTCACACACCTAACTTGCACAGCCAAACCCCTCATGGTCCACCATCAGATGCCACCCTTAGGCCATCAGCTTGCCTGTAGCTGTACAAGCAGAGAGATCCCACACAGTTCCTAATGCTTGTGACGCAGGGCTTCTTTTGCAGCTGCTCACACGTCTGGGGAAGGGTATTAGCTGCTGCATTAACAGCAGTGACACACGTGTGAGTTAGAAGTAGAAAACCTAGGTCAGCGCGACTGCGGTCCGCTCAGGGGGGCAGTGTCAGTGTAGGTCTGGGATGCAGTCACTGCCCAGGCTGCAGAACAACAGAGAAATCACTCTTTTAGTGGCTGCAGGTTGAGAAGTGTCTGTCCAAAAAGGCAGGCAAAGCTGACCGCTACTCCAGCATCTCGTTAATAGTTGTTGGGGGGTACAAGCCCTCACAGGTGATTTCACAGGAGCAGGTTAATAAGATGAGCCTTAGCGTTAGTCAGCAAATTACAGCTAAAAAAGGGATTTTCAATGATGTTACTATTTACAGGTTTGACCTTGTTTCCCTCTAAGTCAGCAACAAACATCCAATGATTTCAATACTGGAGGCTAAAGCACTCAATACCCTTCAAACGATAAGGTCAGAACACAAATTCTTGATGTATAGACTCCCTGCCCGTGAGGTCAAGAGGGGAAGAGATGAAGGCCTGTACCACATCGCTCAGAAATTGGAGACCTCTGTTCGCTTGCACCGATTCTCCGTTTCAACAGACAGACATTCCCAGGCCATCAGTTGCCAAAGTACAATACACATTTCAGCAGGCAGCACTCAGCTGCAATGCTGAGTGGTTAAGGCTCTGGAATACTTAAATGCTTAGATGTGTTTAGCCACTTCCTGAAATCTCTAATGAACACACTGGGTTTTGGGGACGTTTTACAGCCCTAACCCTGAACACTGCCTTGCACTCCAGGACTGCAATCTACTCAGTAACTTCCATCTAGAAAGGACAAAAGTAGGAAGGGAGAAGAAATTACTTCCTTTTGAGAGGAGGTATAAAATCGTAAGGGAGGCACCCCCACACCCCACGTTACCCCTCTTCTGCCTCCACTGAACACTGAAGTTTGCTGATCACCATTCTGTGCACTGTGAACTGCTGTTATATCTCCCTGCAGTTCTCTGATATTTAGACTAAAGAAGCCAAATCCTCTCAAATTTTGCTCATAAGACATTTTTCTATACATCTTTGACCACTGTTGTCACTGGACTGCCTCTGCTTTCTTCACGTCTCTCTTAAAACCTCGTCACATGAACGATGAGAATTGAGAGGATGGAGATGACCTGTCATGATTTCCACGAGGCACTTCCTTTTACACCTCCCAGTGCAAGTGGTCACCATCATTGATTCATGGGCAGAATATTAGCTCATTAGCCCAAAACCATTCCTGGAAAATCTGCTGTGTGTGTGAGTAGCCCTCCTTCATCCCATGCAGCTGTCACGGGTTTTGTCAGAACATTTCAACGGGAGAGCAATACCTTTGTGTGAGTCTTACTAAACCATCTCTTCTTTTCTCAGACCACGGATCTAATTTGCTGAGACTGTTGAGAATTCCAGCCCTGACTCATCCTGATCGGGTGTAATCCACAGGACTCGTTAGAGGTGCTCCACTCCACCCACCGTTACTGAACAAGAACACGCACAGGACAAGCCGAGATGTGGCTCTTCACCCACCTGACAGTGCATTGCTCCAGTTTAGCAGAAACCCTTTCAGTTTTAAATTCAGTTTTCTAACTTGAGGTGCCTACTGTACCTGCCCATTCCACATTTTCTTGTTTTATTTATGATAAAGTCTTTCAAATCATGTCAGAATCTGATGGCAACTCACATCTACTTCATTCCACAGCTCCGGTTATGCTGCTATTGAAGAAAACATGACTGGTTTGACAGATTCTTAGTGTGATAGATCTGCCGGTCGTTACTTAGCACTTTTATATCCCTTGCTTACACTGGGTTGAGTACTGCTCCTTATCTATTCGGCCTAGAATTCCTTTATTTGCAATTCTCCCCTGTTCAAGAATCAGAGCCTACATTTGCCTCTTTCCTGTACTCCAGGTCTCTAACCATCCTCTCATTTTCCTCTTCCTGTGACCGGGATTATTCCAGGCTGGCCAGAAATCGTAGGAAAAGCTCACGTTTGCCCAAGTGATCTCTGATTTCACATTTGCTTATATGAATCTCATTGCTTTGCACCGGACAGCTGAGAGATACTTTTAGTGAAGAACGGAGCAAAACCTCCTTGGCAACGTCAGCGTCATCTTTTAGCCGGCCCAGCAGCCAAAGGTGGATTATGTGGGAAGAACCTACCGGAGACATATCACAGTAACTTAACCAGAGGCACAGGGATCACTTTACTGCTTTTCCTATTAAAATCAATCTTCTCCCTCACATCATCCTGTCAGCTGTTTTCAGAAAAAAGAGGGTTGTGTATCCACTCTTCCCTTTTTGTTGCTGTATGGAAGAAAACACATCTCCCATTTGAAGGAAGACACATTATAGCTGAATGCTGGTAGCGAAGCACAGGAGTGGAACACGGGTTTAGGACGTGCACAGTACCATGCGCACAGCCACACTACAAATGTCAGCACTTACTCAAGCGAGCCCATTTGTTCTTGTAAGTGAGAGGCATGACAGCGGCATGGGCACACGTATGCCTTGGTATCTATCTATATAACAAACTGCATACTGAACACTTGAAAAACCAAATTATCAAGAAGATTAAATAGGTAGAAAGATAGTTCAGGGACACCAGTCAAACATCTTGGAAAAAACCTAAGCTACACCATACAAATCCTGTCATTGCCATTCTGGGCTGCACTGTCCCCAGCCTCTGGTAGTAGATGGTTATGTGCTTTTGCTTTTATCATTTCCTCCGTTAGTAAGCCCTGTGTGAAAGTGAACTTAGCATGAATGCAGACACATCAATTAGGCAAAGCTGCCCTCTGCGTTTGGTGGGAATGGCTGAGGCATCCCTCACTGATGGTTTCATGAAGTTCCTGTGTGCATTGTTACGGTCTGTGTATCTCAAGAATAGGGAAGGGTACGTTTCAAACTGCTGGTATCAATTCAGTGACATGGTGGGGCTTTTTCTTCTGTAGCCTGATAAGCAGAGCCACAGAGAGGACAAAGAAAAATAGGGCAAACATCCATAGTGAGGGAATCATCCCACACCCGTGCGTAAACCTGAAGTTTTAAATTTGTCAAAAGTAAAAACCAAAGGAAAAACCATGGCTGCAACTCTGCACTAGCACCTGAAGTTTCCAAGCCCACTTAGGACTGCACCCTGGAAACAAGAAGTTCATAAATGTTAAATTAGACAGTCTTTGCTCTGTGATGCAAACCATGGCTGTGACCTAAAGCAAGAATATACAATGCCTTTCAGTTACAAAGTCTGTCACTCTCATTCCCTTTGATGCTCTTCTTTCACTTTCAGGAAGAGAGCACAGGGAGTTAAGGTTTGCACCCTGCTCCCCTGTTGTCCCTCATTTTACAGGCACTGAAATCCAGATGAAACCTCCAGCCACACAGGAAACACACACACATCAAATCCCCTTCACTTTCATCAGTAACTTTTTCCTTTATGAAAGTTTCTCTCAGAGAGCCAGAGAGCCTTATTATACAGTCACCCAGCTCCAGTCACCACATAGGCATTCAACACCAAGCATTAGAGAAGCTTCCATAAAAGGTTTCTTCATCTGAACAAACACTCACCAAGGTCTTTTCTTCCTCCCACTTTGAGGTGCAGTAGAAGTGAATGAGTCTCTGTGGGCACTCTGTCTCCAGCAGATCACAGGGCAGCTGTGGCCCCTCATAACCTTCTTGGTTCTCTTTAGTGACAGCATCCCTATATAGAAAGGAAAGACTGAGTCAGCAGCCTCGACCCACCAGCCCTTTGTTAGAGATTGTCCATAAATACGAGCTTTAGGTGTACATCCATCTACCCCACAGCAAACCCCTCTGTCAAAACGCATCGCATGCCTGGAGTTTCTGGTTAGAAGTGCCTGCTCTGTAACTAAGAGTAGTTAAAGTTAAACCAGGAAAATTAACTTTGTCAGAGCTGCCTGGAACACCTGCTTGGGGGGACTCTTGCAAGAAGAGAGGGGGGTGTTTCATGCTTTTCTGTCCCTTGCAGAGCATAACATAGACGTAACTTGCTGAGGAGACAGGGAATGCTCCGAAATCAGTGTGAGTTTGTTCCGTGTCTGCATTGGAGTAGGCTGCTATCTGTGTCCTCTGGAAAAGGTACCCTTAACAACGGCTTTGCTTTATGGGACTGAAGGGAACCTACTTGGCAGGGCTGGGGCACACGGCAAAACGTCTGAAGCTCACTGGGTGCTAATGTTCCTACTTTTGCTGCTGCTTGGAGGAAACAACTGGAGATAAATTACTGGTCTTAACTTCCCTAATTAAGGAAGAGCTGGAGGGAAATACATCATGGACAGTAGGAAAGAAGCTGAAGAGAGAGATTTTTTTCTGGTTTATTCCTCCAATGATTCATGACTTGCAATAAATCATAGGCGGTCCTGATTCAACAAGATCCTTAAGCAAGTGAATTGCTTTAACCTGTAACCCTCTCTGAAAACTATGGGAGAACTGAGCAGTGTTCCATGTAAAAAATGAAAGACTGAGGACAGAATGTGGACCCCAGTGGGAATGGGTCCATCACACAGCTCTCCTCAGTTTGGGAGATTCTTTTTTTCACATCAGTTATTTGTAGTTTATCCCTTTCACTGGCACTGACAGATCACAGACACCCCTAAAAAAGTCTCAAAACTACCTATGATACACAAAAAGGCTTCCATCTTAAAATATGCGTTCAGGTTCTTGTAAGAGACAGAGCCTTACACCTGGGGTTTCGTTTAGACGTGGTACTTGAAAACGAATACAACAATCGGAGATGTCGATGCACAGGAAAATGGCGAGACAAAATTCATACAGAAATATCTACAGGGTAGCGCGGGGAGCTAAAGGGGGGGGATGACTTTTGCTTTGGAGAGAGAATTAGGCAAAGCAATTTTCTTAACACGGCTGGATAAAATAGAAAGGGTTTTCCTAATCTCAGAGACTTCAAAAGAGGCTTTTTGGCGACAATATTAATATCAAAGATAGTTGTCGCTATTATTAACATGTTCTTTGCTCTTCATTAGTCACAAATGATCCCCTCGACTCACAAAAAGGTACTCGGTAAATTAAAAGCTTTTATGTAACACTCCAACAAAAGTTGAATGACTCCAGAGTTAAAAGGCAACTCTTGTGTCTGCCAATACTCAGAGCGATACCCAATTTCTTCCTTCTCTAAAGCAGCCATCTCCTTGGGGTATTTATTCATTTATAGATCTATTAAGAGACTGATTAGGAATGGACGATTCATGAAACGCTTTGTCGTCCCGAGTTCTCGCAAGCAATCATTAAAGACCTGATCTCGCATTGTGGGCAGCCTGCTGGGGCCGTGTAAAATCCCTCCGGAGAATAAACAGGTCCATCCATCTACAGGGCTGAGTGAAGCCTGGATGTCTGTCTGCATGAGGTCAGAACAGTAACTCCTCACTCTGGGCAATTTTTCCGACACACTATGCCTAAGCACTTCAAAAGGGTTTGTTTGCCAATCGTGTTAGCCAGAACTTAGCTCAGCCCTCCAGTGGGCTGCATTGTAAGACTCTTAATCACTGCTTAATTGCAGTCTCACCACACTGAACTTAATGGGAACTCCTCACTGACTTGGGTGGTGAAAGACTGGGGGATAGGATTATGGGATTTTCTTCAGACACACTGAGAAATGCCACACATGATGAAGTCACAGCCATTTGCCCACCGCTGAAAGCAGCGCAGTCTCCTGGCAGAGATAACGGCCGTGGCACACAGGGTTAGGGTTTTTTCACTGAGCCATACGTCTTTCTGAGGCTGAGGTGTGGGAAGTGAGGACTCACCGTTGGTTTTCAGCATTATCATCTGTATTTCCATTTTTAGACAGTGCTGTTGGTGGCACCATTTTTCTACCGCATCTTCGCTTCGCAGTAAGTTTGGTGCCGGAGCAGTGGCTGCAGCACTGAGAATCAGATTTCCAGGATGTTATGCCTGCCCTCATAAGGATTTGCTTTGTGCCTTCAGTTAAATCACTGTGCCCTTTCGTGCCTCAGTTGTTCTACACACAATATGGGAAAAGAAAGGGTGTGCTAAGGTTGAATTAACACCTTTAGTCTGCAATAGCAAGGTAATACAGGAGTACAGAGTATTAATTATTATATATCTTCCTTTTTAGCAGATTTATACTTAATGCAGTTACAGGGAGTTGCTTTGTTCGCATAATAACATTGTCTACTGCCTTTGAGGCTGGTAGGAGCAAGCTTGTGGGAAGGAAACTGCTGTTTGAATTCAGAAGCACCGCTCGTTTCAGTGTATTTAAAATGCTGCTGAAGTCGGGACCATTTCCATGTGTGAGATTTCAAATGTCTCATTGACACACATCGCAAACTCCTTCATTGCCTCAGGGAGCTACAGCGAAAGGAAAAGTTGGAGTCTTTTAGTTCCACAGTTAAGGCTGCTTTTTTTAAAGCGAGTTAATGATGGAGCGTTTGCCTGTGTGGTTGTAACAGAACAATCTGTCACTGTGAGAAGACTCCTGGGGTGACTACCAAGACATGTTAACTAGCGGTGGTACCTCCGTTTTACATGACCCACTGTAGCCACACACCGCAGCCAGACTCCTCTGCGAGCAGTGTGAATGGATCTACGCCTCGAACAGAGACACGGGACAAAGGCAGCTTGGTACACTGGACATAGGGGAACCATGCCGATGAACGTGAGCCGAGGGCCTGTCCAATATCCTTTCTCTATTCTTATTCTAACAATCCAGATAACATTGCTGTGAACAGAGGCGCATCCGTATTGTTTTGTGACAGAACCGACTCCCAAATGCCCGCTCCACTCCCCTTATTGCACACCCCACGGCATGCTGCACTCAGGGTCTATTCTGAGTATAGACTCGTTGATCTTTACTCTGTAGGATGACAGATATAAATCTGCTGCCACTTCACCCTATGCTAGTGCTCAAAAGAAAATTAATAGTGTACGTTGCAGCAGAGAAGGTTGTGCTTTACCCTCCTGTAGCCCTGAGTGCATAATTTGGGAATCTAATGGAGACACCAGACTGCCAGGCCCATCTCTACACCTCACCTATAGAACAGCACGCGGTTTTCATGTATTTGAGCTCCTTTACAATAGGATTTGTTTTCTTACCAAAGGAACCAAGATTGCTGGGCTGGAAAAAGCTACAGAGTGGTCTGACAAAAATTTCACCTGGAGCACAAGAGAATCAGGACCAGAGCTGATGCCTTAACTAGCACCAGTTCCAGCCTGCTGGTTTCAAGGTTGCACTTCGTATTTAAACGAAACTGGAACGGTTGTTTAGTTCTGCTGAACACAACTCTGCCATTCAGGTCTTCCATGATGATGGAAGATTACAGTGAAGGCACCGGACATACAGAACTGAAAATATCCAGGCTAAACAGCCCCAATTCCCTCAGCTGCTCCTCATCAGACCTGTCCTCTAGGCTCTTCACCAGCTTTGTTGCCCTTCTTTAGACCCACTCCAGCCCCTCAATGTCCCTCTTTTATTGAGGTGCTCAAAACTAAATGCAATAATGGAGACAAGGCTTCCCTAGTGCCATAGACTACAGGGGGACAATCACTTCTCTACTCCTGCTGGCCACACAATTTTTAACACAGGCCAGGATGCCGTTAGCTTTCTTGGCCACCTGGGCACACTGCTGGCTCATGTTCAGCCAGCTGTCAATCGGTGCCCCCAGGCAATTTCCCACCAAGCAGTTCTCCAGCCACTCTTCCCCAAGCCTCTGGCTTTGCATGGGGTTGTTGTGACCAAAGGGTGGGACCTAGAACTGAGCCTTCTCAACTGGATGAAGATGCACTCAATCCCCCCGCCCAGATTATTGATAAAGAAGTTAAACGAGTCTGGCCTCAACACAGAGCCCTCGGGAACACCACTTGTGAGTGACCACCAGCTCAACACAACCATCTGTAACAGATTCCCAACAGGATATCTGCCTTGTTGGCCTCGTAGTCATTTATTGCAGCACTCCAGTCATGAGAGTCATCCCACCACGTTTCACTGATGAGGACTATGACATTTGTATCCTGTAACACAATTTAAACACCTCCAGGGATGATCACTCCACCATCTCCTTGGGCAACCTATTCCAAAGTTAAATGACTCTTTCAGTGAAGAAATTCTTCCTAGCATCCAGGCTAAACCACCCCTGGGGCAACTCACAGCCATTTCCTCTATCCTATTGCTTACTACAAGGGAGAAGAAGCTGTCCCCCTACTCACTCCAGTCTCCTCTCAGGCAGTTGGAGAGAGTGAGGAGAGTGGTCTCTCCTCAGACTGCTATTCTCCAGGCTAAACAATTGCAGTTCCCTCAGCTGCTCCTTGTAAGACTCGTGTTCCTGAAACTCATTGCCCTTTTCTGTCCACAGGACTTCTACGTCCTTCTTGTAGTGAGGAGCCCGGAAAAGTTACTTGTTCTCTGTGCAGCAATTAACAAATCTCCCTGTGTCTGGAATTTTGTCCCATGTCCTCTACAGACACCAATCTGAACCAACTAAATTTTATTCCATGCTCCTCAGAAGATCCTGTTCGAAACGGTTTTGCCCCCGTTGTCCTACATCCCCAGTTTCTCCCTGTAAAATGAATGTGTCCCAGGCTTCTTCCAAACACCCTCTTGTTCCATGCGGTCTACCGCAGATTCTCCATCCACTCTGTGCCCAGTACCTGAGTTTTTTGTGGCTAAATAAGAAGCAGCACGTGCCATGGCTGATCTAGTACGTTAGGCACGCTGACAGATTGATGTGCCAGCCAGCTGCGCTTGAGAAGCAGGTCTGCCTTCTGTTTCGCCTCTTTTCCCATCAAGGAAATGATTAAAAATGTTACTGTCCAGCTAGATTTTGTGGAAGACTCGAAGGAACTGAGGACCCTATTCAGCCTGAGATTTGACTGCAGCTGACTTGTAGGAGTGACCAGTAGGACAGGCAGGTCAGAGCTATCTTTACTTTTAGCTAGTTTCCTAAGAAACAGTGAGAGTTGCAGCATGGGTTTGCCAATGGGACTCTGAAAAGAAGATCGAGGACCTTTGCCATTTTGCCTCAGTATCTTACAGCGTCCATAATATGACATGTCTAGTTATACTCTGTCTTCTGATATGGAGCTGACAGAGGGCATTTTATCATGTAAGAGTATCAGGAGGCGCTGAACTATGCTGGGACTCCCGGTGTCACGGCAGTAATCCTGAGTAAACTTGTGAAAAGTTCCTCTGAGCTGTGACACATGCCCACACCTCAAACAAGTGAAGACACTGAGCTACCTTACAAAGTTACCTACCCTGTGCAGGAAAGGAAAGCACCTTTATGAGGAAGCTTGCATTGTCTCTCTGTGCTTTTCCCTGTGTGAACGTGACTTTTGCCTCTGGACCAGCCCATTACCTGGGTGTTAGGCACAGCTTAACTAGCAATATCATCTCTGCTTTCTCGAATCCAAAGATACTCCATGTCTGTTCACACACCGCCTGGTTCAGGCTCTCTTGCGTTGTAATGAACATATCACAGCACTAGCTCCGAGCTCCCCTTATTTCCAAAAAGCATATGTTAAACAATGTAAGCAAAGAAAAACTCTAACAGGCTTTACTTGTCCTAACAGTCCATCTGTTTCCTACTCCCCGCTGAGCACATCTCTTTTCCTGGTTTCCTTTCAGGTGCACTCTTACCTTATGTAACGTGCTTTTTATTGGAGATTCATGCTGTGACCCTGTCAGAATTGCTACAGCAGGGGTGACCTCGGTAATGACTGTCCACAGCCTGCCAAGCTAAGTTGGTCAGTGTTAGCTGATTAAACTTTTAACAACATCCCCTGTGCGATAAAGGGCAAAATGACAACTTTGCCCATCGTCAAGGTGTCTGTATAATAAACTAATTAGTAAACCACACAGTCTGTGGAGCTTTTAATGAGTGCTATCGTCTGGCCTCTGTAATAAAAACCCAGTCTGCCCCCTTTTGGGATTCAATTAAGGCACAGACTGTCATATGCTTGGCCTGGCTGATCAATGAATCCATTCCGACCTTTGTCGGAGCTGTTTGCAAGGTCAATGGCAGCAGCGAGAGAAGCCAGCCTGGTAGTGGGAAGACATACCCAACAGAACCCGAAAGGCACCAATATCAGCTGCTAATGTCCTCCTGGTCCTTTGACACCGGCAGAAGTTTCTCTCACACAAAGGTTAGGTGAAAGACAATGTGGCAATAAGCATATATATAAATTACACGTACGACTACTGGTATTGCTGAACAGAAGGTCATTTCAAGTGTTCATTAACAGTTTCAGATCTGCTTATACCTAGGCACCTGTGGGGTTTGATACACCACACTATGCTATCAAATGTTTGCTCTCTAAGCTGTGTTTACTCATACGCTCAAACAAACACAAGGAGTAGCTCTAGACACAACAAAACACACACCCTTTGAGGTCCTTGCACAGAAACAACAGTTCTCTCTACGCAATTTCAGAAGGGATTTGAAACCGTTGGCACCACCTTTATGACACCCCAGTGCAACAAGTGACTATATTTTAATATTACAGGCAGAAAAACTGAGACTAAGGCCAAATCAAATGGCCAAGCAGGGCAGTGAAGGAATCTTTGGAAGTAAGGGTTATACTCCCTTCACCTGACTCTCATCCTCGAGAGGATAAATAGGCACTGTGGGACTAGCAGAGGAAAGAGAAGACCTGTACTGTCCTTATCACCCATCCTGAAGCTCCAGACAAACATACTCATAGAGACCCTGCCCACAGCTACTCTGCCACTAGAGTAAAGCCCATGTTACAAAGAGCATTGGTGTTCACTGCTGCTATAGCAATAGTATAGAAGCACTGTTCCCTCTAGACCTCTCAGACATCACTTCCTTCAGCCCCCAAGAAAGCATAGCACTAGATTTTTCAGCAGGGTCATCAGAGAGCATGTCCTGTTGTGTGGCTGTGCGGAACCACATGAGCAAAACTGAATGGAGTTTGTGTCTTCACCCATCCCATAACCTCTGAGGTGAGTTTTACTCTTCCGTCCTCTTCTTTCATTTGAATTGACTGATCTTTCCTCAGCCACCTTCTCACAATATTTTATAATCTGGGGTCTAAGGACATGCCTGAAAGGTGACCCTGGGCTCATCTGTCCTGCTGACTCAGAGATTGAGCAACCTCCACAGGCACAACCCACATAAATCCCTAGCAAGAGCCCAAGTACTTGCAATACCAGAAAAAGCAACACAAGGTGATGACAGGGGTGCAAAGATGATGTATGTGCACTCCTGCTAGTTGCACTGCATTAGAGGTGGGAAACAAAGGAAATGCAATGCTATGCCTTTTCTAATGTGGGCAAAGTACCGATGATTCCTATCCCTTGACTTTCCAGTTACAGCAAGCAGGTAGTTTGCTGAGTTACCAGACAAATGCCCCTTAAGGAAAAGCAATTAATCCTTAATCATCCCCAGCCTAGTGCCTCCTTCCTATGCCTCTCTGAAATGCTCCCTCTTTTTATCTTGCATTGTTTACCCTGATCCCCACCTGAATGGCAGTTGCCACTGTCCCCTTATTACCAGAGCTGATACTTACATCACCAAGACTGTGTTTGCTGTATAACAGTTCCTTCCAGTAGCAATAAGCAGTTGTCCTACTGAGAATGTTTACTGTTTGCTGCCATTCAAACTTGTGGGTTCTGTTACAGCTGGGAAAACACTTTGTGATGAATAAACCGGATTATGAAGGTCAGTCTATCTACAGAGATACACAGAGTAACAGAATTAGTCCAAACCATAAAGCATGTGGTGTAGGAAGGAAGCATGGTAAGAGCATCTGACTGAAGAGGAGGCAGCACATCTTCTACATACAGATTAGCTGAAGTCTTGAAGCTGCTACAACTTCTGAGAAGAGGTGAAGAGCCCTCACTGGCACCAAGACGGCTCGGAAGCTGCCCACTGCTGGTGGTATACTGTGCAGGTCCAGAGGACAAGCATAATCTTTGTGTTGTTGGAGTGACTGGAAGCTCACGTGGTAACACACAACATAAGTGTCTTCCCTTCTCAGTGCCCTTTGCTTGAACAGATACTCAGTTTAAAGAGCTAAGAGCTGATCACAGAAGTTCCTGTGAATGCTCCTAATAACCACCCCACTGCTAGTTTCTGCTGAGGTGGTTAATTTGGAATTGGAGTGACGCTTGTGTTCAGAGGTAGCCATGAGAATTTCTCATGAGTTTTATCTGGCATAAGACCATCCAACAGCCAAATTGTGTGAGT
Source organism: Upupa epops (assembly GCA_013397515.1). Taxonomy (NCBI): domain Eukaryota; kingdom Metazoa; phylum Chordata; class Aves; order Bucerotiformes; family Upupidae; genus Upupa; species Upupa epops. The sequence goes on from VZRI01003769.1 coordinate 66,448, forward strand.
GCAAACAGGAAGCTCTTGCTGTCTCTATTTTCCTTCAGTCGATTGCTGTGTAGTACTCGGTATGACTCTTTGGGAAGATACAGCTAGGTAACAGGAGGAAGGATATAGGCCAAAAAAAGCATAAACGAATCGGAACTTTAACATACTCTGTTCACTCGAGTGTTTCACAAAAGCTCAAAAGGATGCCCACACGGACTTAGGATAAAATCAGGAAGCTACAGCAGCAGGTTTTGGTATGTGGGATTCAGTATGAAGGAAATTATTGTAAGAGATTAATGTCTTAATCAATGGTTTATATACAATTCTCATTCAGCATTCTTAACATTTCCCCAATCATTATAGTCGTTGTCCTGCCTGCTGTGAAATAACTGGCTACCAGAGGTCACGAATTTGTAAATCCTCAAGGAAATGAAAGAATGATGAAAACAATTTGGATAATGACTTCCAATGCCTCATCACCCGGTGCACTAGCAGTTGACATTCTACCGGGAATGACTTGTAAAAATCAACCATTTAAACTTCCTACCACTCTAACGGGCTGTATCACTGACATCCTTGAAAACCAAGACACTAAGACCAAACTCTTCCTAGGTCTGTCAACATTTTTTCTACTCTCATGCTACCACTGTGGAGGCCTGATTTTCTGAGGTCAAGAACATCAACTACAACAACAGTCTGCAGTTCAAGAAGCTGCTCAGTAACCGTGGAAAAACCAGGGCCTGCTGATGCTTTTCAAAGGTGACCTTAGTGACTTGCCAAGAGGCAGCGAGTGAAACACAATTACAGCTGAAAGAAGAGTTGATGGCATTGTCGTTTCTAGTGACACCATGTATTTGCATGGTGCTGAAGCTGAAACTGACCACAAACAGCAGGTCACCTCCCAAAGACGCTCCTTGCTATCCTTTTTTCCCCACTGTGTTATTCCTCCTCAGTCAGAGCAGGATGGCACTCAGTTGCGGTGCACGGAACAAGATGCACAGCCAGCATCTAGGCGTTTGGCCAAAGATCCAGGTTTTGCTAGGGGACTTCTCTCCCACTTGACCTTTCGCATGGGCCAAGCTGATCAGCAAAGCACTTCAACCTAACAAAGCAACTTAAAGGCAGCGCCAAAATGTGCTTAGAACAAAATGCTCTGTACCTACATGTGGTACTCGAGAATTCAAGTCCTGACACATGAATTTTGTTGATGTACAATCCAGGAACACCAGGAACAGGTATCTGTGCACAGCCACGGAAGAAAGGCATTGCGGAATAGCCGTATCGTGGAAAATAAACGTGCTTCAAAGTAACCCAGGCCTTCTTTAGCAGGACTGAAAGGGAAAGGACTTTTTCCTCAGCAAGACTCAGTAATCCCATTTCTATTGCAGGGCAGCAGTCAGCTGCCGGTCCAAGCTGCACCCCAGAAAAGCACACTGAGTGCGCCACACGCAGTGACACCCATGGCTGAACGCTTTCCTGGGCCACGGCCTCCAGGAGGAAGTTTCCTTTCCTTGCTTCTGAAATGACTGGCAGATTATTCTTTTAAGATTCTCTCCTATCTAGTGTTTAACCGCGCTCAGTTTCTTCCGAGCTTGCCCACAAAGCCTTTATCTTATTTGTCAATGTTTGATATTAAAATAAAAAAGGTATCAATCTCTGCAGTGACCTTTCTGCTTTATTTCTCCTGGAAAGGGATGCTGCATCCTTTGTAAGTACCTTCAAGGCAAGATCTTATGCAGCATTCAAACATACGGCTTTCAGCCAGTTAATCGTGGTGCATTACCCACTTTCCTCAATGTTCGGAAACTTAATTCCAAGATTACTCATCCCTCCAAAAAACCCAAATAAGAAAATCAGAACAGACCCAAACAATAGAACTTTTATACCAGCATAATTAGAAAAGGAACCTATTACCCAGGATTATAATTACTGACTAACATATTAAATGACCTTTAGCATTTACCTTAAGTCCCAGATTTCTAGAAAACCAGAAAGGTTATGAGTGCCATATTAGTAATCTTTAATCTTTATTACTGCTGTGGACAGAATTTAAATGATTTTTAAATAGGCAGCGGTCACTAACATATCCCTATTAAAATAAAAAAAATCTCATAAAAAATTAAATGGATTAAGACTTCAAATGTACCATCATCAAAAGTATTATCTAATTATGGAGTTCAGTGAACAGGCCAAGTGAAATGGTTGGTAATATTAGTTACTCACCACATGGGAATGCCCGGGATTTATGCACAAATAGATTCTGCTTCTGTTGCAACACAGTAATTAAGAATTTGTCAGGGAAATTTGACCCTCTAGGGTAGATATTACTTTGTAAAATAAGAATGGCAGAGCACTGGTCTCCTTGCTGCACATAATTTAACGTGATTATTTATACATCAAAGGGAGTCTGCAGCGACTGCAGTATAATATTTAAGTAGGGGGATATTAGAGAAAGAAGCATCTAGTGAAATCTTTTTCCCAAATCTCCGTGAGAAAATAGAGGAAATTTTCATAAAGCATTTCATTTTGCATATAAATTGGCGCCTAGATTGTGCCTGTGAATTTACTGCTGTCAAATTTAATTTTTCTTTAATTCTTCAGGCCCAGATGTGAAAAGCAATGTGTGCAGGCTACAATTTTCAATGCTTACAGGTAGCACCCGGATCGATAATGTGTCTTTATGAGAAATTACCATTAATGTTATTGAGTATGCATTTTGTTTTATAGGATAATAAGGTAATATGAAATGCCAATTCATTCATTAGAAGAGAGCTAAGTGCTTAAATTAAATGATGACAGGTCTGAAAAAAGATGCAGTTGTGGGCAGGAAGTCAAGAATGGATTTTTAATGACCTAATACCAAAAGGGTTCTGCCATTTATTTGCATTTGCTTCCTGTAAACAGTGTTATCTTTAAAATAAAAGTGCTTCGGTATTTACATTGCAGTAAGCCACTCCGATGGAAGAGGCCCTTTGGAAACGCCGCATTTCTAGGCAACCCTCTGCCTTGCCTTTTTGAAGGCCTCAAAACAAACATATCTGGGTTAAAAATGAAAACATAACTCATTGGACTTGACAGGCACAGACCAAGCATGTTGTGGGCATGGCCCAAAGCCAGAGGTTAGTAAGTGAAAAATAAACACAAATGCCGTAGCTATTTGTTTTCAGCTGCAGTGTGAACCCACCTTAGGAAGGTGAAAATAGCAGGTACTGAAAAGACACGAACGGCTTGCGTGGAGAAAAAATTCCAAGCCAAACTCAGACCCTGCTATTTTTCAAAAGAAGACTGCAGTCTCTTTGAAGTACAGTATTTTTACAAACAACCCAATGGGCTTGATGTGAGACCTCACTTGGTCCTTTTCACCTTCCAGCTGAGTCCTAACTCACTTTTCTGAGTTTTACACTTTTCATTGGGGTTTTGCCCCCACCTCTTTTTCTCTACTCTGGATCCCCAAGTGTGACCCACAGGGCACAGACTGTGTCACTGCCAGTAACTGACTGCTTCAGAGCAGGCTGGAATCACAGAAAGGTTTACAAGCCTCCATCAGGACAAGACCAGCACCTTCGAGGGACGACTGTTAGTAAATCACGTGCCAGTAAGCACTGGCTTTGCTTGACTGACCTAATAATGCATAGATTTACCATACTGATATAACTTACTCAGTCCTAAGAGGAGGCAGGAGAAAGAAAGAATTCATAAGCTTTCCCGATGAACAGCACCGTATCTGTGCTCTAGCTTTTCCTCACTCCCACTGAAAAAAGCATGCAAAGCTTCCAAAGCTTCTCGCGTTTCTGTAGACAGATGGGTACACGGCTCCCACTGTAAACGATGGCACTCTCTTTCATTAACTATCCAAACCCTCCAAATTGACATTATTTTCTTCACATTCTCATTCGACCGTTTGTGAATTGGGTATTTTTTCTCTTCAGCAATAAATGACACTTGATTTCTATCGGCACCCCGCGACAGCAGTTTGAAAGCAGAGGGCATATTCTCTATTTTTCTCCCTCTTGAATAGCTAACACTGTCAAAACAGAGGACAGCCAGCAGAAAAACCTTCAAAGTTTGATTTTTATGTCTTGCAGTAGCTGCTTTGCCTAAACTTTTTTTTTTAACTTTTTTTTCCCTTGACCTTCAACATCTCAAACTACAAAGAGAGGACTCTCTCTAACGCTGTTTGAATACACTGTATTTTTCTTTTAAGAAGCCTTCAACTGATTTTTATCCTTCAGGGATCAATGGTTTCCTCAGTTCCATAATCTGACAAGCTATTATAAAAGCAAAAGGCACCTACTTCTCGAGCCATAAGTGTTAACGGGAGATGGCAACGGATGTATTTGCACACTGAACTCACAACAGCCTAAGGAGAGCTTTAAAGTGTCTTAGCCTAAGTCTCTCTCTTTGGGAGGAATGAGATATGGGAGGAACTTTAGTATTACTGTTAATCTGTGTTACAAAAGCACCTAACAGCCTCTACTGAGTTCAGGGCTCTGCTCAAAGCAAAGATGGATAAAGCTGGTTCAAACATATGTTCATTTCAGCACAGCCTAGGCCTGCCTTTGCTTTCAGGTAGCATGGCTGTTTTCCACAAAACCTTTGTTAAGTTTGGAAAGGGAGAGAAAGAAAGAAAATTAAAGTGATGATTCAATACTAAATTAAGTACTGCTTACTTAGCCGCCACAGTCACTTAGAGGGGAGACAACCCCGTTGCTGTGAAGTTAATATCATCAGCTTCTTTCCCAAGGACTTTCTGATCGCATTTGTCTAGGCATCACCGCGTATTTCTTGCTATTCCTCTTCCCCAGCATCTTATTGCCTTCACTCCATCCCACACTATAGAAAAAGTTAACTTCCTTCTTCAGTACTGCTTACGTAGTCTGACTGACATCCAAACACCTTAACACAATGGCAACCGTTCCTAGAAATGGGGAAACCAGGCAGGAGGTTTACCTGGAGGAGTATCCTACGCAGGCACCGAGTAGAGGCAACAGAAGAAGAGTACAGGGATCTAAGTGAGGCATGCAGAAGGGAAATCACAAAGGCAAATACCAGAATAGAACTCAACCTGGGCACCGCAGGGAGAACAAGAAATGGTTCTACAAATACATCGACAGCAAACAGAGTCAGGAAGAATCTCCACTTCTTACCAGCTATGGAAGGAAACATTACCACCACCAAGTGAAGACAAGCTCAGGTACTTAACACCTTCCTTGCCTCAGTCTTTAATACCTCAGGGTATTCAGTTACCTGAGCTGGGAGGCAGGGACAGAGAGGGACACACCTTCTACAACTCAAGAGGAAGCAGTTAATGAGCTGTTCAGTCACCTGACACTCGCAAATCTACGGAGCCAGATGGGATCCACTTGAGAGTGCTAAGGGAGCTGGCAGAGCAACTTGCCACCACACTGTCCATCATTCTTCAATGCTCCTGGAAAACAGGGGAGGTCCCAGATGACTGGAAGCTGCTAATGTGCTGCCCATTCACAAGATGGGAAGGAAGGATATCTGGGCAACTACAGGGCTGTCAGCATGATCTTGATACCGGGGAAGACTATGAGGCAGCTCATTCTGAGCACACTCACACACCGAGTGCAGGAGAGCCAGGGGATCAAGGCCAGCTACATGGGTTTAGGAAAGGGAGGTCCTGACCAACCTGATCTCCTCTGATGACCAGGTGACCCTCCTGGTGGATGAGAAGGCGGCTATGGATGTTGTTTACCTGGATTTCAGTAAAGCACGGACTCCCACGGCATTCTCCTAGAGAAGGTGGTGGCATATGGCTTAGACAAGTGGAGTCTTTGTTGCCTAAAAACCAGCTGCTTGTCTGAGTGCAGAGATGCGTGCTGGAGTTGGTGATCAGTCACAAGTGGTGTTCCCCAGGGCTCTGTGTTGGGGTCAGTCTTGTTTATCATCTTTATCAATGATCTGGATGAGGGGACTGAGTGCACCCTCATCGAGTTTGCAGATGACACCACAGTGGGCAGGTGTGTTGATCTGCTTGAGAAAGGAAAACCCTGCAGAGGCGCACCTGGGCAGGCTGGATTGATGGATCAATTGTATGAGGTGTGGAAGATGAGGAATCTGCCCTCCAGCACAGGTCCTACCAAAGAGGCTCAGAAACTCACCCAGGTCTCAGGATGGTGCTCTCTGAAGCCCATCATCATCGTCAATTCTCTTTCAAGCATGCAAATGAAGGATGTTGAGCTGTGTCTCTGCCTGCATCTTGCTCTTGACCCTATCGTACCACCTCTAGAGCATGCTAACTTCTAAAATCAGTGTGGCAGCAGAGGGGCACTGATAGCAGCCCTTAGACATATATGGGTGCTCAAACTGGGAAGGTACAACTGAGGTAATGCTGTCCCCATTTCTGGTCTGTTAGAGTTGATGCTGTAGTAGAAAAAAATACTGACTGAGCTTTAAAGTAAGCAGTTAAGTGGGATTCATCAAGAAGATAATGACATCTCTTCACATGTCATATGTTGATGTCCATTTTTCTTCCCCAGATTGAGCCAGGTTTCATGGCTATGTATGCTTACAGCTCACGCCTTTAGCATTTGAATTACATGGGCACTGAAATAAATCTACTTTCTTTTTCCAGTATCAGTGAATCCTTGCCCTGGGAGTGGGTAACAAGCAGCTTTGGCAAAAACAAAAACGTGTGTGACAAGCAGACTCTCTGTATTTGCCTACATTAAGATTTACACTACCCCTCCATTTACGTCCTGTGGCTATTCAGGCACTGCTCTTGACTCCTTTGTCCTTGCTTACCACGTTATCGGTTTTAAGAATCTCATCCTCTGCTGCAGTCAGGGCTTTGGCAATCCTGCTCCCTTCAAGTCTGCTGTTGAGATCTCATGACTTTTCCTTCCCGCTGCTTTTTTGAATCAAAACATTTCTGAGCTATGGCTTGTATGACACATCTAAACAGTATTGCTCTGAAAAACATCATTATCTTCTAGCGATTGAGTAGTCCCACTGAAATAAAGGAAACTAAGAGGCTGAGACAAAGCTTATTAAACTCCCTGGATATTTGCTTCAAAGACTTTTTGAACGAGGCTTTTGACATACTTCATCTTCTACACATTGTCTACGGCCCTACCAAAGATATTTACGACCAATTACTAACAGTAACGATTGCAGAGTTTACAAACGATCCACAGTCTGCAGTGGGACAGTCACTACGATAAGATAATCTTCTCATTGCAGATGCCCAGGTAGTACTGTTACATTGCTACTGTTAAACTGATTGTGCAAGTGATTTCTCTTAATAACCTAATAAGTGCTTTGGCATCTTTCTGAACAGATGGATTTCTAAAGAACATGCATTCCTCCTTTACTACCTCTCTGCATTGTCACCAAAAAATAGGGATTCTCTCCATTTATTTGGTTTGGAAACAGTACATAACCAGTTCAGCTACAGATCTCCATCACATCACGGGAAGGAAAGCACTGTCTGCTATAATATATTAGCCAAATATGTTTAGACAAATGGATCCAACAGCAGCTTAGCACAGACAACAGATGTCTGTCGTCCTTTAAGACTATAGCCATGTGTTTCTTAAAAATTGTTGCTTTTATTAAAAAAATGCTCCTAGTGCTGTCTCAAAATGGTTGTTTTCTGTCTCGTTTGCACAGACAGTTGTTCAGCATCTTCACATGTTCACTTGTTTGGACATTGGAAGTGGTTTCACACATTCCTTCCCTAAAACAAGGCCCACATTAAACACATTTTCCCTAAACTATTATTATCTCTTATGTGTAGTTAACTGAAAATAGAGCAGCTAGTTTGAGCATAATTATTCATAATCTGTTGAACACTGATAGCATCCATCATTCTTCTGTCAGGAGAAAACTTCATTCCTGCACCAGAAAGCTTATCAACAAAAAATCAAGGAAATTTATAATTGATACTAAAAATACAAGCACAACATAACCCTCCAATTACATCCGTGGTGAATTCTGACTGATACTGGGCTTAATTTCCTAATTTAGGGCAAACAACTCCCATACACTAGAGAAACTCAAATGCCGACCCTGACTTTGCAAATCTACTTTATAATGGCATTTATAAAACACCAAGCCTCCGAGTTTCAGAGTGGGGAACCGAAGTTGGGGAACCGAAGTTGGGGAACCGAAGTTGGGGAACCGAAGCCTGTCAAGATAACTACATGTTCAGTGCACGCTAAAAATTCTGAGATAGCAGAACTTGTTTTTCCCCTTGTTTTAAAAAACAGAGGTAAGAGGGATGCAAATATTCAGTCAATCTTTTCTGCATGTGTCTGTATCTGCAACTACTGAGTAGTTCGCATGCATGCTCTAAGGCACAGAGTGGTGTGTTTGGGGTTTTTTGTGGGGAATTGCAGGCACAGAAAATACTTCATCAATGACTGGGGCTCGCAAGCAGTGCCCGATGCAGAAAAATACATAAAGAAGTACCTTACCAGTGTAAAGAGCAACGTGGAAAGAAGTCCAGTGAAAAAAGCACCCTAAACTTTACATTTAGTCTATTTGAATACATGTGTGTAGCAAGGAATATCACACATCATAAATCATTACAAGTACCTGAACAATGCACCTGTAGTTATGTACGGGCGCTCCCTGGAACCTGGCAAAACCATCTGGGTTTATCCTGAGCCTGCCTCTTTGTACTGGTTATTTGCAAACAGTGACACAACGTTTACTGGCCGCTAGCCTGACAAACTGCTGTTCTTAGCTGTTTACACTGGCCTTCAGCTGAGAACCAGTTCCCCTCCAACTGATGCATGACTCACAGTTCATGTGGGCCCTCCATGTACTATTCAGTAGGGCGTACGCAGTGTTGCTCACCTTGCACTGGATCCCTGTCTCGACAGCAGTTTCTGCCTGGACAAACACATCCATGAGATGGAATCACAGAATCATTTAGGCTGGAAGAAACCTTCAACATCATCAAGTCCAGCCAGTAACCTAACTCTATCTTCAGCGCTTGTTCTCAGGCTCCATAACTATGTGACTTCTAAACATCTCCAGGGATGGCGATTCACCCACCTCACTGGGCCTCCTGGCCCAATTGCCAGTGACCTCCTGTCACCTGGTATTCCTATGGAAAAGAGCCATTGTTACTTTACAGCCTGGTTTTCCTGGTGGGAAATATTTTCCAAGTAGAATCAATCCCACTCAAACTAAGAAACCAGTCGTGAACCAATGCATCTACACTAAATGAGGGGCAAGCAATTCTAACAGCCATCAAACAGGGAGAAGAGGGACAACAGGAAGAAATCCTTACTTAGCTGTTGTGCTAAGTGTGTTTCTCTTGGCTGGCCCTGCTCTGTGTCTGTACAGCAGCAAGGACACACACACAGCTGTTTCTCGTGTTGTGTTGTGCATACCTACTAGGTCACTGCTTCTCTAATTATTAACGAATGGAAAAGTAATAGCTTTGCATGGGACTGACTGTATAGACAAAGATTAGAAGCATCTGACCTACCAGAGGAGAAAAAGCATTTACCTGTTTAGCTACAGATCTAATCTAAACAGCCAGAGGAGTCTCCTTCGCTCCAGGGAAGAAACAGACAGTTTTAATCAAATTCTCAGCCTCTGAAGAAGACTGAAATCTCTTCCACAAAACCAAATGTTGTCTTTCCTTGTCTAAATGCTTTCACCTTCTACTATTGGACTTGATGCAAAAGGAATCATAGAACATTTTGGACTTGAAAGAACCTCTAAACTCCCCTGTGGTGAGCAGGGACATCTTCAATTAGATCAGCTCCAAGCCTCATCCAGTCTGACCCTGAGTATTACCAGGGTTGGGGCATCTACCACTGCCCCAGTGGTTCACAACCATCACTGTAAAAAAATGATTTCTTCTAAGGTCTAAATCTACCATCTTTAAATGAACAAACGAGGAAATTGATGAAGGAAAGAAAATACTTGCACTAACACAAAAAGTTTACCCTCTTTGGAACATCTCTTTGAAAAAGGCTTCTCAATATGCCTGAACTAAAATCGGTTATCAGAGTCAGTAAACTCTAGCTGTTGTCTAACTGGCTGGTGAACCAATTGGAAGGCAACCAAGCTCTCTTAACAACGTCCTAGTTAGATTAATAATAGTGTCTAGGAATTCTGAATGAATCTTCGTTCAGCCTTACAACATTTAAATTCATAGAATAGAATCACAGAATTGTAGGGGTTAGAGGGGACCTCTAGAGATCTTCTAGTCCAATGCCCTTGCAGAGCAGATCACACAGACACGTGTTCAGGTGTGTGTTGAATGTCTCCAGAAAAGCAGACTCTACAACCTCTCTGGACAGCCTGTTGCACTTCTCTATTACCTTCAACCATGTAAAAGCTTTCCCTTATGTTCAAACTGTGTTCTAGTTTAAATGCGTTGCTCCAGGTCCTATTGCTGAATTGAAAAGCCCAGAACTGGATGAGGTGCTCCAGATGTGGCTTCATAAGGGCAGAGTAGAGGGGGGAAAAGAACCTCCCTTGACCTACGGCCTACTGGTCTCATTCTTCTTAATGCACCCCAAGAGACCGTTTGCTTTCTCGGCCACACTGGCACACAGCTGATTCATGAGACTCTGAGACTGCTGCCAGCACTCACACACACTCCTGGGAATAGGCCTTGTGAGGTCTGACACTTGGTCAACAAAGGAAGTACAATGTCATGTGCTCAGTTATATAGGCTAGAAGGAATGGCTTCTGGATGCTGAGAGCTTTTCTGTATTGCTCTGGAGTATCTACTTTTGAAACTAGACAGGGGTCACGAACATCACTGAAATATGAAATAGGTTTTCTCTCATCCTCCTTATTCTACACCATCACACCCCAACACATCACTCAGCTTTTAGGTGAAGGGTTGAGTCATGTCCCCTCCATCACCATTTTCATAGATTTGTTTTCATGCTTCTGCAAACCGTATCTCTTTCCATCACAGAAGAAATCAATCACAGTGTTGGTAGATTTGAAAATATGCTGCTCCTCAACAGAAAATAACCTGTATGTCTGAAAAGTAATTATACTGAGAAAGCTGCTCGGGGTGGACAAAGCTAAGCAGATCGGTTCAGCGTGACACAGTACTAAATTGATGCGAGCTGTCTGGAGACAGTTTAAAATTTCTTCTTGGGATGTCCTGCTTTAAGATCTTATTACTGTAACTTCTCCCTGGCTATATGTCACGATCATGAATTACTCCATCTCAAGGTGTATTTATTTTCTGTTAATGTTATAACTTAGGAAATTTGAAAGGCTGGAAAGGGTACTTGGTTCCATCCCTAAATGTCAACCATGTAAGTGCTTTGACTTTTATTTTCTATTTGCTTTGGTCAGTGTAAATTTCTATGGGTTTTGCTGGTTGGGGGAAGGGGATTTGGAGAAGTGCAGTTCTTGGTTATTAATATTTGACTTTGTTAGTGCTATCTGTTTACCGTATGGCTTCTGGAAAAAGATAGGAAATATTAGCTGGCGAGTCCTTAAAATGCACAACGTGCGGGTACACTCGTTGTGCCTGTGCATTGGCTGCTTCCTCTAGCCGGTGAACTACCAAACAGGAGTCTGGGTACTGGGTTTGCTGTTACCCTGCCTTTACCTCATTATTTTGCATTTGCTTTCATACGCTCAGATGGTTAGTTTTGTTTGAGTGAACTCCACCTGCTTTATGCAGGCTGCTCTTCGGCCGCATTTCTGGAATAGAAAATGCGAAGGCTGTTTTTAGCCTCCATTTACATTCCCAAGGCTGGATATTGAACATTAAAGCGTTTTTATACAAGTGCCTGGGATTCTGTACAAATCTCGTTCCCCTTTTGCTTAGAATAAGATACAAGAGAGCTATCTCCTAAAGCAGAAGGGGCTGTTGTTAAGAACCTAATAAGAGGCCAAGTTTACAATCCTTTCCAGGGCTCCTTTATGCTGGGACTTCTTTTAACAAGTGCTGAGGCACCTAACAAAATGTCAAATATCCTCGAATATCAAAGGCCTCGTACTCACACTTGGCACAGTATGAAATCTGTTTCTATAGGAAACCACCTTATTTTACAGAAAATTTAAGCTGTGTGAGGGCTTTTTTCCCTTTCTTCTCCCCAAACTTTTGGAGGTTGGAGGTGATGGCATACTGTACTGTGAAAAATTAGTTTATGCTCAAATGCCTTTGCAGTCACAAAACAATTTCTCACCTCTTCTTGCATGAAAAGCCAGGAGTCAGAGGGAGCCTCTCCTTCATATTTGGGTTTTCTTAGCTGAGAGCCCTTATGCTTTCCTTTCCAAAGCTGAATCTGGGTCCCAGGTGGCGGAGCAGGACTGTCACTGCCTGGGTGCTGTCCTGCAGCAGGTTTTCAAACACGCTCATTATTTTGTTTGTTTTTTCTCTCTAAACAGTGACTGAAAAAAGAAGAGAACGTGGATGTCAGCCAGAGTCACTGAGATTCCCTGAGATGCTGCTGCGGTGACTGCGGTGCTGTCCCTGCTGCTGAGGGGTTCAAGGAGCGGTGTGCAGTGGTGCTGCTAAGCCACTGGGTGTCAGCAGGAATGCAAAAGCCAGGCAGAGAGGCTGCTCTGCTCCGCTCCATGCGCTGCTGCCATTGACACTGCGTTTGCAGCAGCACTTGAAAACAAATACAGGACACAAGTTTTACACTGTGGAACACGAGTGGGCAGGAGGGCCCCTACACAACCAAGCTCAGCCTGAAGAATAAAACTCTTTTAGTCCTTCCTCTTCATCACGACTCCCTTTGAGAACTGCTTTCCAGCCGTATTTTGAAACCAGACTATGAACCCGATGTTTCAGCCACACAGCAGTGTCACACGAAATCAGCAAAATCATCATCGAGACGCACGCTGAAGGCACAGGACAAAGTCTCTTCCAGCCTATTCACATCCCAGAGAGAAAAGCAGAGCGTGATTACACTTAGCACTGCACTCGGCTGGTGCCGGGTCAGTTCAGATGGGTTTCAGCAGAACCCACCGGTTGTGCTTGGCTATAGCTCTATCTGCTCTGGACAGCTACTTTTACTACCAATACAGAACAGTTCATTAGTAATTTGGAGCTCAACATTCCTAAATCTTAAGAGTCCACCTTTCTTTGGGACCCCCCAAAATAACTGAGGTCTGTAGGTCTTTGTAAGGTTTACCTGTTTGCTGTCACTGCTGCAATGGTCTGGCTGGGTGTGGGAGTCTAGAACTGAGACAGGCGACACACTCCAACCATCAAATTCAAAATGAAACCAGCTGTTTCTGAAACACGAGCATTACTAATACCTTGTAAGCATATTATTCTGTGCCAGTCATCTCTGAATCAGTAACGGAAACAGTAGGATGAAGCAAAGCAGCAGCAGCCACTGACACTCCTGATTCTTCTCAAGGTATATATACCTGGATGGTTTTGAATGCTGTGTTTTCCCTTACAGACTTTTTTCCCCCTAGAGACTCGCTGCTGCAAGGTAACATCCGAGGATCAAAACCTCATAAAATATAGAACTTTTTAAACCTTTTCAGACTTCAGTAAGAAGAGAGAGCACTCAGCTTCCTGCACCATTAGGCATTTACTCCTGTACATATTTTCTGTGTGTCTATCTGTAACTAACAGAGATGCTGTCACAGTGGACATGGACAACAGCTGATGAGAAAGTGTTCTTCTCCTTGAGAGTCACGGCCTTCAAAATACTGACAAGTATTAGCTTCTGTCTGATTCTGCAAAGTAGCCTGATTTAAATAACTATATTCATAATGAACAGGAATGCACCGGTTTGCTTTCTCTTCCCTCTCCACCCCTTTCACTGCCCTTTTAAGGTGCAGAAGGTCATTTTAATTCTACTGGGAATTACTTCTTTAAAAACGTTGGCAATTCCAACAAATCATCACACTTTACTGCAAAGGCACCCAGTGAGCAACTATGAAGGTTACAGGAGAGCACCAGCTATAGCTCAGTTGTTTTCATTTGCATACAAATTGTCAGCCAGAAGCAAACATTTTCTAGACCTTTGAGTTACATAAAACCATCTTTCTGAACTGAATTTTAATTTAATTTTTATTCACAAGAATTTATAAAGAAATAACTTTGGAAGTGTGAGATCTGAACTAACTCGGGGTAATTTCTCCAAATGACAAATACTCCGAATCCTTCAGTAAGTTGTGTGCAACATCACAGCAATCAGAGACTAGGACCTGGTTATGTCAGGGGGTCCACGGATGAAGATGGTCTTTGGGCCAGAATTGCAGAAATGCATTTATGACAAGAAAACACCCAGACATATGGAAAGACAGCGGGTGGGAAGTTGAGGAAGAAGCATGAGAAGTTGGATTTTGCACAGCACGGAGTTTATCACTTGTGCTGAAACTGCCAAAGTAACACAAGGGAGGTTTTAGAGCTACTGGAGAGGACTAAGGCTTTACTTCAGAGCTTGATAGATTCATATGTAAAACTTCCTCTGTTTCTTTCAGCATACAGACAAGAAAATTCCAGTCTTACCCATTAGCTTCTAACAATGAGAAGCAAGCATGAATAGCAATTGATAGGAAATAGCCAATAGCAACAAGAAATATAACTTCCCTGCTACAGCAAACCATCACAGGGCCATCACACCTTACAAATGCTCATCTGTGCTCCCCATGAGGTGCCTTGAAATGGGATGTATTTGCCTTCTAAGCCACCTGACACCCATTGTGGTGATGGACACAGATCTCACCTTGGGCTGCCTACACTTGTCCTTAGGGGCTCAGCAATACCTTGTTTCTGTGTAAAGCAGCAGGATGCGGCTCCTACAAAACTAGAAACCAAGAGCTTGTGCAGACAGGAAGACTTCATGGCAGGAGGCTGGCTATGAGGTTATATACTGGCTATGTATTTTGCAATGAAATGATGTTACTGTTATTTTCCCCCCAATAAAAAGCGGTCACCCACAAAGAAACGAGCCAAATCTGCAGCACTGTACAAATAAGGTTGAAAATATTTATCAACAGCAAGACTGCGATGCATTAAGGTCAGCAAAGTTTTATGTTCTATTGTCTACCTGTAGCAGTAATTCCAATAAAAATAACTACTAAAAGTGAGCTACTAATTTAAGTGCTTTTTAAAAGCTTGCAGCATTCTGACAGCATACGTTTTGTGAACCTGTGACTGTAAAAGATTAGGCACACCTGCACGAAACAGATAAAACTTTGCTTGGAGAGATTTTATTGGGGTTCTTTTTTTCCACTTGTTCTTTCTTCCTTCCAGAATAAAGACTAGGGACAAGATTCCCAGCTGGCATAAGCTGGCAGAGCTCTCTGGTTAAGGAACAGTGCTGTGCGGCCTTACAGATATCAAAATAAGACTTAGAAATCTGAGAGCTGCTGAAAACCTACTGGATCTCTCTCAGTGATGTGTGCACATCTGCACACTATTTCATATTCCCACACTTTGAGGCTACCATGTTGTTTAGACTTGACTGTTGCTGGTATCCAGTTCACCCAAGTAGTTGGTTTTGTGACACTTGAACATTTTGACCCCCTTGATCCCAACCCTTCCAAAGCCTTTTCCTTCAGTGTGGTATCCCGACTTCAATTCTGTGACTATCCAAAACTGCACAATGACTGGATTGAAATCACGGAATCATGACCTCTAAGATCAGCAAGTCCAGCCTTCAACCCAACACCTCTGTGACCACCAGACCATGACTCAGAGTGCCACATCTACTTGCCTTTTGACCACTTCCAGGGACAGTGACTCCACCACTTCCTGAGCAGCCTGTGTTCTAATGTTTAGCTATTCCTTTGCAAAAGAAGAGCAAACCTCTCTTATGTTGGATGGCCTGCTAAGCTGCTAAGCTTAACAGTTGCAAATTGCCCCCTTTGTGCAAAACACTAGCCAGCAGCGCACACCTGCTGTGTCTGCTTACACGTAAAATCCAGCACAACCCCATGTACTTTACCTGACTAACCCACTGGCTGACCTTGTGACAACGCTAACATTCGAGAACTGGGAGAAACTATTCATTAAAACAGACTTGACATAGATTGCTCTGAGAATCTTCCTTAATGTTAAGCCTCACCTCTTTATAGGCATCACAGAATCGGCTGATCAAGTGTTCAAAATAAGAGGGTGCCACACAGATTTCATGCCATGGAAGACACTGCTTTCTAATTTTAAGTGGAATCCATTCAACCAGTGGTAAACGTATTGGTTGCTGGTATCTAGTTTTGATATTGGTGCTTAGGCTCATTTTATAGTCATTAGAGTGATTTTAGGATGCAAGGATTAGAAATGTCTAAAATAAGTCAGATGAATTATGAGCTAAATGTGCCTATTTATCGAGTAGAAAGAGCAATGAGGATGGATGAGGTGTACAAATTTATGCTGCAGTCACCTAAGTCTAGGTGAGGTGAATTCCACACTTACTGTCTCAAACAAACTCATCAAAATAACATTTGAATGAATGTCCTTAACACCATGCATGAGCAAACGCACAGCTCTGAGTAGCATCTGTGTTTGCTCAACTTTTCATTCCAAAGAGAAGGCTCCAGTATATCGTCAGTCGAACAGAGTAAAAGATGGGTTCTGCATAGGAGGATATGTTGTGGAAACATGCTTGCATGTTTGAAAAACACAAATCTTAAGCAATGAAATGAAAAAAAGCCTCAATACTTTAAGGTTACTACACTTGGCCATCGTACAAAATGAAGTGGTCTCTTCTTTGTATACATCAGAGGGGCTGGAAGCAAACAGATCCACTGTCTCCACACAAGGTGGCAACAAGTGGTATGGACCTAGGATTCAGAGCTCAAACAAACAGCCCAGGAGAGAGGTCCTGGAAAGCTACAAATACATTCACACTGAAATACCAAACTGTGAGGCAAAATTATCACTGGGTGGTATGGAACTCATTCTCTGTCCTGGACATTTCTACACACACAAAGTGAAAGGTACAGTGACATCAGAAATGCTGCAAACCACTATGCAAGGAATAACAGAAATGCAGATCTTCTGACTGGGACACAACTCTGCAAGAGTACTGTTGGCCCTCCACATCAGCATGTCAAAAGTATAAATACCCATCTTACAGTGAAAACGCATGTTATCTGACTCTGAAATGAATCCCTAGCTATGAAGATGTAAAGAGAGAGGGTAGGAGAAGGTTACTACGCAGTAAAATACAAACATATCTGATGCATGCAATCAAGCAGGGCCCGTAAATTCATTTTCAGCTCTAAAAACTGACTGTCTCCTGGGGAAATTCTATTATCGAAAAACAAGATATATTCCAATTAGGAGAGGGGTCACACAGAGGGCAAGATAGAAAAGAGAAAAGGAGGAAGACCAAAAAAACACTTTACATATTTGAGTTCTAAAGGTATGACCATCACTAAATGGGACAAAGGGAAAGAGGCTCCTAGGAACCTTAATTTGGAGTTTGGAATGCCCTTGATTTCTGACATTTTAAGTTAAAACTTGCATATTTTAGCACAGTGGTGCCTTACAGGATTCTGGCACATTGTGTGTGCTGCTTGCTACCTGCTGTGGATCTGGACCTTGGATCGCTGCTCTGTCTCTCAGCATGACATGAAACACTAAGGGGGATATTTTCAAAGCAATAAGTAGGGATAGCACGGCGTGATTCCCACTGAAGTCAGTGTAAGATATGTAGCTGAAGCCCTGTGGAAAGAACTTAGTTTTTCCCATATCACTTCTTATTTCCAAAAAACATTTGTGGCTTGTAACAGGGTACTACAAGATTCAAGGGACTGCTATTCCACTTAAAAGACTTAACCTTGTACATTTTGGGCTTCGACAGGTTTTTAGAATTAAGTATTCTTACTACACGAATTCCACAGGTTTTGTCAGCTGAAGGGCTCATTATGGCATCTGCTAACTGCTGGTGGAGAGGACAGATAGCTTAACATCAACTATATGCAACTAGCCGTTTGGGCACCACCGTGCCTCTTTAGCGTGTTTTGTAAGATATGACAAGCTTCTGCATCCAAGAATGCTACTCTCAGTTCCGTGCTGCCCTGCTTTTTGCTAAACTTCTCCAAAGACAGTTGTTATTTTTCAACCGGCTCCCTCCACTGCCTGCTGTGAATGCTTTCTACATTGTTAGAACCAAGAGATTTGTATTTATTTACAATGGAAAATCAGATACTCTGAAATACAATAAATGACAGCGTTCACAGGAAAACAGCCAACTTACAGTAAACTAATGAGAAACTCATATCAGCCTTTACTAACAGTAAAAATACTGAGCAGGTAAGGCCGAAACAGGAGGCTGAGTATTTGCAAAGGCAAGAGAAGCAATGTTATATCTCACCGAAGCAAAGTTAAAGACATTAATGTGCTCAGAGAGAACTAGAGGATCATTGTATCAAGATCTGGAGAGACATGGTACGTGGACTGAATGTTAACCTGAACTATCATTTGTATACAGAAAAGAACACATTCCCTGCCCCTCTCCGATACAGGTAGCATGCTGAGTGATCCAAGCAACCACCTTCCCAGAGGTCCAAACAGATGAGCAGTGCAACATTTACACAGAACTGGGAGGCAGTCTCTGCAAACACCACCCTGTCCATGAGGTCACGGCTAATGGGGAGAGAGTGCTGGGAGTTGGTCTTAGTTGGCTTAATTCCATGTTTTGACTGGTGAGCCTGGCCTAAAAAAAGAGGGAACTCTAGAGAAACCTGATGACAGATTTGGATGGTGTGAGCAGTGCAGTGGAAGCTTAGACACGTATTGTGAAAAAATGAAAAAGGGCAAGCAAGGAGTACTGTGTCCACTTCTGGGCCCCTCAGTTCCAGAAGGACACAGAGCTGCTGGAGGGTGTCCAGCATAGAGCAATGAAGACGATGAAGGAGGTAGAACAGCTCCCTGATGAGGAAAGGCTGAGGGAGCTGGGAGTAGAGGAGGCTGAGGGGGGACCTTATTCATGTCTATAAATCTGTGAGGGGTTGGTGTCAGGAAGATGGAGCCAGGCTCTGCTCAAGGTCACCTGGGGATAGGACACAGGGCAGTGGGTGCCAGCTGGAACAGAGGAGGTTCCATATCAATCTCAGAGGGAAGTTCTTTCCAGGGAGGGTACTAGAGCACTGGAACAGGCTGCCCAGGGGGGTTGTGGAGTCTGTCTCTCTAGAGATGTTCCAGACCTGCCTGTGTTGCTGTGCGACTTGGTCTAGGTGGTCCTGCTGTGGCAGGAGGATTGGACTAGATAATCTTTCAAGGTCACTTCTGATCCTTAATGACTCCATAAGACTCTTAAAAGATGAGTAAATTAGGCTGAGCACTGCACCACAGTATTTGGATTTCAATTACCTAGTCAGTCATGAGAGAGTACAAGCTCCTCAAATTCTTGAGCTTGACTTGTCTAACAGAATGGATAAAGGATTTGAGTATTCGTATAGATGTGGTTGGAGTGTGAACGCCCAAGACCGAGAAGGGCTAAAGATCCTAATTGTCAGCATATTCTGCCAAGAATGGGAAAAAACTGTCACTCACTGCCCCTGGAAAAGCTTTGGCTGAAAATTTACAACAATCTCTCTAAGCATTGGTGGGAGGTGCTGAAACAGCTTTCAGGGGAGAATAATCAACTTATTTTATTATGAAGTTTGACAAGTTCAGCAAACAAAGCATCTAATCCCCAAGCACTTAGAGATGCCTCTGACAAAGGCACTCCAGATGCCTATCAGGTGAACATTCTTACACAGTTTCTGTGAGAACACAAAAGCATGCCTTTCCAGTGTAAAATCATGTTATTATATATGACCCTCACCTCTTCTTAAAAGCCAACAAAAAAACAACCCTATGAAGAGTAAAAGTCCCTTTTAGTTTTATTTCTTACGTTAAAATGCCTGGTTTTGGCAAAACAGCTTTTGAACAATGGAGCATATTCCACCAGAGCGTTGACAAGCTCTAGTTTCCTGGCTGTAGCCGTAATGTTAATTTCTATATTGTGAAATAACTGTGCTGACGGGCGTAATGGGAAAAAGCAGCAGTATGCCGCAGATGCCAAGTCTACCGTTGCAGTCTCTGCAGCAAAGAAAAATCTTCTAAGTAGGGTCAATTCTTAGACGTTGCAAGGGCAGAAGAGCCTCTTACTGTTTTTCTTTAAAGGAAAGAATGATCCCTGAGAAAAGTATAGAATGAGGGTCAGATTCAGTACACCTAGTCAGTCTTCCATGTATCTGGCTGGACCTGTCCCAGTACTCCGAGCGCATCTGCTAGATTGGCTCCATTCTTCTGTTAAAAATAGGTTCACTGATTAGAGTATTCATATGGGAACGTGGGTTCAATTCTTTTCTTTCCCTAAGAATAAACAAACCTGCATCTTCCAGGGGATAACTGCAACCATTATGCTAACTGGTATCTGGGAATTATGATCTCTGTCCTTTTTGTTGAAGCTTTGTATGGAATAATAAACATACATAGAGGAAAACTGTGTGAGCAAAACTTGGGAGCCAATGGTTAGTAGAGTAGCAGAAGTCTAAGTGCAGCTCTGCCTGTGTATAGATGTGCAGACATACTGTGGTAAACATTTACTGGAGCAACGAGTGGCCCTTGGATTTCTCCACTATGCAATAGCTCCCTTTGCCAATAGAGAGTCAAGATAATCCTTGCTCTTTTTCCCCACTGATTTCACTTGCTGTAGTTCTTACATGCAATAAGAGTGGGATGGAAGCAAAAGAACCACCCAGAAACGCACTTGTGGCTGTCAAGTTCACAAGTTCCAAAGGTCTTATGAAGAAGGAACACAAATCCAGATCTTCCACTGGCTAGGCTAGGGCAGCAGGGCATTTAGCTATACGATACAATCAAAGAGAAAGAAGTGGCTCTTCCTTTGGTATGTGTCGTGTGGTAAATGGATACAGGTGTAAGACTCAAGAAAGTCGGGTTTGGTAACGGCATGGAAAAGGCCAAGGATGGGAGAGCCCTGTATCCACACCAGTTTGCCAAGGCTAGTTTGAATGACCCAGGTCTGTTCACACTTAGGTATGGTTTTCTGGGCCTGGGTTTTTGGACTCTGTCGTCCTCATCTCAAGCTGCCTGTGGTCCTTTTGGGACTGTACATTCTCCTGGTTAGCAGTCATTTGAGGCTGGGAGTGCTGGAAACAGCCAGCATTATGACCTGTTGCAAATTTAGCCCTAAGAGGGCTGCAGCTCTAGTGCTGGACTTGCACACCCTTTTGAGAGCATTGCTCTGAGAGATGAGCAGCGAATCACTAGTTACCGGTTAACTACTCAGCAGTGAAAAAAAGCAGAGCAGATGAAAAAATACTCGCACAAAGCCAACGTGTTCATCTCAACAGCTACATCTGCCTGACAATGAAGTCCAAAATGCATTACGCTCCTATTTGCTCTGCAGGGTAATAATAAATGCTGTGAAGGATTTTTAGTAAAGAATCAGCCTCACTATCTTTTGTAAAATTCAGGAAGTACTTTGCAAGGTCTCACAAAATTGTATTGTCTATTAAATATTTGCTGAGAAGTGTGGAAAGAACCGCTGGTTTTTACGTTGGTTTTATGGGATCTGCAGATCGGTAAAATGCAACTTCCTGAGCTTCTGCTGCACTGCATGCGGAGTTCAGGCACAGGATTTGCAGGAGCAGAGGACAGATTTGCATATGTTTGTCTTAGTACATAAACCAAACAGAGAGTTCTTGTAGATATCAAACAAAACCCATTTCAAATATATTCCTATGACTGCCAAAAGGGGGGCTGTAGCGTGTTGCTTGTCAGAGGGAAAACAGAACTCAAGAAACCCCTGACAAATATGCAGAAAAGAGCTGTGAAGGTGCACTGTCTCTAGCTAGTTCACTGTTCGGGAAACTTGTTGACGGAAATGTTATAAGCAGCCCATTCGGGGAGACTTCCATCTGATGATCCTCTCCAGCTTACACTATGACCATACACTTCATCAAGCAGGACAGATGGCCCAAGACGTGACCTTTTCAACAGAATAAAAATGCAAGAGGACTGTGCATCTCTGCTGTAGCAGAAAGGATACTTGACCTTGAGATCACTATCTTTTTCCCTTTCAGCTAGAAGGCCATCTCTCTATGGCATACTACCTTCTGACATAGACAACAACATGTAAGGTTTCAAAGAGACACAGCCATTCCCTGGTTTTAAAGAAGGGAAGAGGGAAAACACTCCGAGTGAAAAGTGGAAAAATGAGCAGGAGTCCTTCCCAGCGACGGTGGGAATTTTTTATGCAGGGAAGCAAGAAGCCAGAGCTCCTCACAAATCACACCACGTTAACAAACATGAGGTTTGTCACAGCTGGTCAGGCAACTACTCTAACGCAGCCTCCAGCTGTGGCCAATACCTGATGCTATTGAGGAGTTGAAAAAAGCCCAACCTACAACACACTTAATTCAAGGGAGTGGAGGAAAACAATCGAACCTGACTACTACAGCCCAGAGCATGAGGACAGAATTCTCTTATTCATCTGGGCTTCCAGAGCTCTATCAGCTGAATGCAATACGACATTTTCTGCACTATCAAACCCTCCTATTGAAGTCAGTGGGAATGTTGAGGGCACATGAACTGCAATGATCATAAAATTAGTCAGACTTATTAAAAATCCACTCACAGCGTTTAAAACTCCATGACCATCTGTTGAAATACATTCCACAGGCCAGCAGGGGAAAACTGAATTTAAAAAAGCAACGACCAAACCCAAATGCCACTACAAGCAAAAATGCAGCTTTTTCTGATTCCAGTTGGACAGATGAAGCCTTTCATCTTCCCACAAGTGCAGGAGATACGAATAGCAAGCAAGATGAAAGAGCACAGAGCAGGAGACACAAGAGAATCCGATGGCCTAAGCTGTAGTTTGAAGACCATTCTTGTCAGTAACGGGTCAGCATAAATAGCCTCTGAGCCATCCTGCCTTCTACCCTTGCCACATGCAGTAGCTCTTAAATGTCCGTGCAACCCTTTGGAATTGTTTGTGAGTTATTTATAACGTAATGAGTTCCCTGCCCTAGTTCAGAAGTAGCCCCAAAAAGACAGCAGAAGGGAGAGAAAGGGGATGGGATTAATTGGCCCAAGGGCCTGTGAGGTTTTTGCGACCTTGATCTCTGTGAGCAGGTTAAGAATGTAGATCATTATGTTAGAAAAGGCAAAAATTTCTGAATAGAAATGATTGTAAATTAGTAGAGGGCCGTTCCATGTATGTTAGGATGTTGTAGCTTTAGCAGCAGAAACTAGCCTTGTGAAGCTAACAGATACAGAAAAGAATGTACTGTGGGGCCCTTCCTGGGTAACACCTGGGCTTGAGCCAAGCCAGAGACAGCCAAGTGAAGATAAGAGAATGCGGGGTCAGTCTAAGGGGCAAAGGGATGAGAAGGACAGAATAAAGAGGGCTTCTTGTTTCATCTGGGGAGGACACACTTGTTTCATTTAGGGAGGATGCTTGCTTTATCTGGGAAGGACACTTGTCTCATCTGCGGAGGACACTTACTTCATCTAGGGAGGATGCTTACTTTACCGGGATGATCACCAACAACCACCGAAAGGGATACGCAGGCGCCAAAGAGACTGATGCCGTAAGGGACTGATGAAGTAATCCTTAATACATATTAATTAGTTTGTGTAACAACCCATGTTGAATATGTATTAATCGTGTAACCTTTGATCTATAAATTGCAGACGCGAGGTGACGAAGTTGGAATCAGATTTGGGTGGATACCCCTGACTCCCAGCGCCTCAATAAAGCGCCTCACATAACCAATCCCATGGTTATGTGTTTGTCCCGACGCTAACAATCAATCAGAGTGCTTTCAAATGGTCAAACACAGTTGAGATTCTGAAATGTTTTTGTTGTTTACTAAACACCTGCACAGACTAACAGCAGTTGTGCATCGTTATTTCATTCTCTGTTGTACGTAAAGGGGTTTATAAAATACAGAACAAAAAGAGCGTTAGCTACGTGGCTGTGAGAGGTCAGCCCTACGGACGTGTTACCAGTTGCGTTAGCATCTGGGATACTTATGTTTCCTGAAGACATTCCTGTAAAGCAAAGGTGCTTATCATCTGAAGGCTCCTAAATACAATGGCACAAGGGATCACGTGCAGCAGCAAGGTGAATTGGTTGTCTTAGGACATAACTTCTGCACTCTTTGTAACCATCTCTAAGCTCTGTCAACACCACGTACAGAAATCTCCTCTAGAACAATCTACAGAAGTAAAATATTACAACACAGTAAATGGGCTCTTAAAAATGTGCATGCCCCAAACTTCTGTTTCTACTTAAAATAATTACCCTCACAAAGCTGTGTAAACCAGAGAGGTACAGTCACGGCTCAAATACTGATCCTGAACCGAGATGGATCAGATTGGCTCTGACAAAACATTTGTTCTGCCTAAGTAAAACCTCAAACTCTCAAATCTTCCGTATATTCCAGCTTGGTGTGTGAGAAACTAGGAAGCTGTGTTTTGACCAATACATTTATTACCTGAATTGATTTTTGCTTAGACCACCGAGTTCTACTATTGACCAAGGCAAGGCTGTCTCTCGTTTTAGCTGAGCCAAGTATCAGCCCTGGAGGGCATTGCCTATCAAGTAAAGCCACTAGAACTGCAGATCAGCAGTTCAGAAGTCTCATGGAGCCTCTCCCATTCAGTATGTGTCAAGAATCACTGACCCATACTGACAATATTAAGTGTAGTAGACATGACTTATCAGCTATAATTGAAAAATCTGGTCAGAGGTGTTGAGAGGCTCCGCACCATCTGTTTTGTTTACTATCTCATTGATGGCATAACTTACCAGAAGGTGTGAGAACAGGATTCCTTGTCTTTATCAGCTCAAGAAAATTCAAACCTCGTCATCCACACCACATTACAGGATGTGGAGACTCTTACATTGTGCTCCCAGACTACTCAGAAGTGAGTCCGTGGGAGGTCTTCGTTAGTCAGGTTGTGAGGACTCTGCTCCTCATGTGCACCATAACCTAGAGACATGGGAGATGTCTCAGTTTTAATCTTCACTGCCAACAACCTTCTCTCTTTTTTTCCCCAAGAGATTATTTTGTGCAAAACACGTAACATTTCCTAGGATGATTTAAGGCTTCCTCAATGTGTTAAAGAGTACAGAACAAAAATGTAAAGACTGATTCTGCTACAACAAGCAAGCAAAAGAGAGATGCCACAGATATTTTCACAGTGCAATTCGAATTATACCAGTATAAACCAGTAAGGAACCCACGCTTCTGTGCGGGTAGAACGGTTAAAGCCTTACCAATCTGTGTTTTAGAATTCTTTTTAAAATTGTTTGTACTTTCATGATATCCTTACATACTTAACAGAAACTTGCCATATTGGCAGGTATTTTCATTCTAGAAATGTAGCTGTTATTGCAGTTTATGACTGAAAGTAGGAACTTTCAAAAAAGCTAAGTAGTTGTTGTGTTTGGAACTTGATGAAAAATCAAAGTTTGAAGTGTTCCTGCCAGGTACAGAGAGCTAATGCACAGGTTTGCTGCATTCTGGGAAAGGGAATACCTCAGAAGTAAGAATTCATTTGTATTGCATTCTGAAATGGGAGTAAACATTTTTCATAAGGCTCTCAGTCATTTAAAATATTAATAATTCCACCTTAGCATCAATTCAATTTTCCCAGTTATTTTTTCTTCCTGTTTAAAGTTGTATTTTCAGCTAGAGGAATCTTTGAGCATTATTTTTACTTTCTATCAATATTACTAGTTTTCTTACCATTCTGGCCTTGCCTGAAATGGTTTTGTTTCCATTATTTAAAAGCAAAGCAAACCAAAAACCTTTTCAAGAAGCGTTCACAATGAGTGTTTTGATTTTCACCGAGATTTTCAATAAAAAAATAATTTGAATCAATTCTCCTGGTACCTGAAAACCAACAGAAAGATCAGTGTTTAAGTTGCTTCTAGATCTATGTATATTAATACATCCAATTCAGAACTCCTCTGGCTCAAAAAGCTGATAAGAAATAAGTGAGTGAACGTACAAAGTGACGAAAATAGATCCTTCATCTGAAGTCAAATTTAAACCTCGTATGGGATTGTTAAATAATAGAACTGAAAGGACTGAGGACTTTTTTTCAACTGCCAAAGATGAGCTTTGCAGGTTACCCAAGGTCAAATTAGTTGTTGGATAAAATGTTCCTCATTGAAGCAGGAGAGCAGATTATCACAAGACTGATATTGCCGCAGAGGAGGCACTTGGATGTCACCATTGTTATGAGATGTTGTGATGCTTCTGTAAGTCCTTACTTAGCCCTGCTCGTTTTCTCTGTGAAGACAGTGCTGCAGCCAAAGCCACGAAATAACACTAAGAACACCTGCCATGTAAACTGTGAGAGAACTTCTTCAGGAGAGCCATACAGAACGTCAGCACACAAACAGCTGAACACGAGGTAACAGCTGTGAGCAGGGAGATGGCCAAAGCACACGCATTCAAGAACTCTTACACAGCTGTTATCAGCTGGTTTTACTTTTGTTGGTTCTCAAAGCAAAATGACAAGATGCTCCACAGTCAATGGAACTTTCTGGCACCTTCAGGAAGATACCTCGGAGCTCTCTAGCAATTACTGACATTTACACAGGGTGTGAGGAGAACCTTTCTCAAAATGCACCAGGGATGCAGCCCAGAAACTCTGTAAAGAAACAGTAAGCCTACAAAGTGAACTTAAGGAGGCTTTTTCTCTTGAGAGGGCTTGACAGATTGCAGTCTGGTGGCATTCCTGTTACTTTCTCAGCTGTAAGCTTGCTTGATCTGATGAACAGCAGAAGACTGGAACAGTACAAAAGCAACGCTGAATTATGGCTTAAAGACCAGGGAGCTTTATGAGGTTTCTTTGTTTTTCCAGAAGAATAAAAAAAGGAAAACACTCTGCAGACTTAATTAAATGAAACAAACTTCTAGTTTACTCATATCTGCGGGGATTGCTAGCTAAGATTAGCAGCTTACACTCTACTTCATATTAAGCAATATCAACAGAATGGCTTCAATTCCAATCCAGTGTATCTGCAGGAAACTGCTGAAAGCCATGCCATCAGTGATATATGCCACATAAGGAACCTCGAGTTTTAAGGGTCACGGGAAGCAGTCTAATACTGCACAGAAAACCTTTCTGCTAATAGAAGAAAGTCTGTGTAGTGGTAAGCACAGCTTTGGAGTTTGTCAATCTAGCTAGACTAAAAATGCTTCAGTTATTGACTGGAAGGGTTTTATAGGGAATAACTGACATTACTGTGCCTGGTGCTGTGTTAATAGAAACATATTTTAAAGTAGAACACTTAATATCAATTGCACATATCACACAAGAAATATATGGCACTCCCAGGCATGTAAAATGGGAAAAATGACAAGATGATCTGCATATGAATCTTTGTTAGCTGAAGAATCAAGTCCAGACACGCTCCCAGTGAAAGAAACAGACACGCTGCCATTAAATTCAAGGAGTGTGAACATAACTCCTCTAGGTCTTACAGTCAACCTCCATGTTTTAACAGATGTTAGTTCACACTATCTTCTAGTTAGAAATCACCTTTTCTCCTGTATAGGTTTACTATCTGATGGTGATCAGCTTTATATGGATGAAAAATGATGCCCACGAAGCAGAAGAACTGTACCAGTTCAATGTTTCCTCAGGCTACTGGCAATAACTACTAAAGTCGAAAACAAATAGAAAACAAGAAAAACAAGATCAAGAAACTGATTAAATAGGGCAATATGTTTGTGTTTTAGCAGGCTCAGCAACCTCCTAGGAATAACTAAGCAGATTCTCCCTCTGGGAAAAGTAAAGACGAACACAGCCAACTCTGGACAAGAGCCACAGGAGAGAGAAAGATTTGAAATATCAAACATAAAAGAGCTGATAAAGTTTTAAAAGGCTACATGTTAACAGCATTATTAATAATCCCCAGGTTAAGAATTAATGACCAAGGTAATCATCAAAATAAAGTTCCATGCAATGTGCAGAAGGTGGCTTAAAAGCAAATCTTACGGCACGTGAAGGAACAGTTCTCAATATGAATCAGATTCCCATACAGTATTGATATTAGCTAAACCCCCCCTTGATTGGAAGGCCCTTAACTTGCAGCACATAACCACTGCCTTATATTCATCTTTGTCTTTGAAATAGATGGCATACATCCACCGGGAGGAAAGCACTGCCTCTGACTGGCATAAAGCAGAAGAGGCTGGGAAGTGTCAGAATGAACGAGAAGGTACACTGGTAGTCACAGAACAGATTCAGATGGTGCTGCTGGCCACGGATTTCTAAAAAGCTTAAAAGAAAGATTGCTGAAATGAAACAAACACCCTAAACAACTTCCCAGTCTTCAAATCAAATAAAGTCTCTTACATTAACCAATCATACCAGAAGTAGCAGTAAATAAATTAGGGGAGCTCTGACACGTACTGGAGGATCTTCTAGTCCTCTTCTTTGGTGACTCTGGTCACTCAGAAAAACAGAAAACAACAAGAAAAAATCCCATTCTGAAATTCACCTTCTCAAAAGTGGAGAGGTGGTTCTAGAGAAGAGGTTGAAGAGGTTTTGCTGGTGTAATGTTAAAGGTGAAATTCAGGGGAGTTAAGTGGAATTTTAGATAAAGTCGATTTATTTTCTTTTTCATGAAATTAGAGCTTTGCTTTGAGTAAAAATTGTGACAGCTATCTAAATCAAAACATTGACAAAAATCGTCATGACAGATCCCACAGGGATTTTGGAAAAAGATGGCAATTTTGTATGGAAATATATTCATTTTTAGAAACGGTTCAGACTGATTGTTTTGCAATAAGAAGATGCAAATTTTCATCGCTTTTATTTTATTGGAAGAACTTCAGACTTAAAAAAATTGGATCTATATTTCCCATTTTGAAATTCAAGGCAGCTGTCAGTTTTCATATAGAAACTCTACTACTTCTACTGAGACTGTAACTAGAGCTTTGTGAAAGAATCAAAACATGCAAAAAGTAGCTAAAAATTCTGGTGAAATCAATGAAAACTGTGCTTCAATGATCTGCAGAATAGAATTCTTATGATGCTATTAAAGGAATAATGAAACCTAAAATAGATTAGTATGGGGACAAAGAGACAGATTTTGATTCTTAAATATCTGCAATACTTAAGAGAAAATGCAAATCAGTGCAACGCTGAAATTCAGAGTAATGGAAATGCCACTCTGTACTGGCACACAGACGTACGAGAAAGGAACTGCATTCCAGCCTCTGTTAGAGGGGTTACTTGAGAAGGTTACTCTCTAGTTAACCTGTCACATTGCGTCACCACTCGTAACACAGCCAAATTAAGAAAACGTGCAGATCAGACGAAAACAGGGCTGCGAAGCAGTGTAGAAATAAGCCCATTTTTATCCCCCTATGACTTTATTCATTAGTAATGGAGTTCCAGCAAATTCATGCAAAGCACAAACGGAAGAACAGAGAGAAAGGCTTTTGTGACTTTGATACTTACTTTGTTCTCTGTTTACTTAGCAATTTCCAGAAGATGATATTGTGCTTCTCTACCTCTTAAAAAATGACACTTTTTCTTTTTTGGAATTGTAGAAAAGGGCAAGAAAGCCACTTTCCAAATCCACAACTTATTGTGCAAATGATGGGGTGCTTCTCCACCAACTCTTGCTTCTACCTGGGCATGGCAAGTCTCTGCCGTGCCACAGGTCTCCGTTGTCCAGACTAATCACAGAGAGTGGGGGCAATGTAACTTCCCTTGTAAGCATTCTCAACATCACCCAGCTTTGTCCATTCAGTAAACGATTGGTATTGCAGAGAAAGAACAATACAAGTTCCAGATAGACAGATCACTAGGAGTAGCAAGGGACCTCCAGAGGTCATTAAGTCCAACCCCTCTGCTTGAGCAGAATAGTAAAACCTAAGACAGGTCAACAAATCCAGATGGGTCTTAAAAGTCTCCAGAGAAGGAGACTCCACAACCTCCCTAGGCAGCCTGTTCCAGTGCTCTGTGACACTTACAGTAAAGGCATCTTTTCTCATGATAAGGTGGAACTTCCTGTGCTCCAACTGACACCCCTTGCCATTTGCAGTATGGCCTCACCAGTGGTGAGCACACTCTACTCATTAGACGTGAAGGGAATAATTAAGTCAGCCTAGCAATGTGAAGTCCCTAAGCCACAAACACGTCAGTACGCGTGCATATTGACACACATGAGCAGCCTTCAATACAGAAGGCTGTTAACACGCCACCAATGAAGATCTTGCAGAGTGCTTCACCCACAACACTTTCAAAAAAAATTGAGAAGTCTGAAAAAGGAAACAGCTGAGATATGAATATTTAAACCCATGCTGCAGCAGTGGACATGTGTAATAACTTTTCAAAGAGATTTTCAGAGGGGGTTTTTTTTGAATCCTGTACACACAGCACTTGTCCTAAATACATATTTACATGATGGACTGGAAAAACTCTTTTAGAAACTGCTCTGGTCTTCTGGGTAAATAATATTCCTTTTAAAAAATTATGAATACATATTTAACTGATAAACTCGAATGGCTCTATTAGGCATATCGTCAACAATTTTTTTCACTGTCTGGCATTCACTGCAGCACAGAAAAGGATCCAGATTATTTAAGCTTCTGTAATTTATATTTCAACTGCAGTTCTTTTGTAATTTTAAGCCCCAAGCACACCCAAAAATAAACCCACTCCTCTCTCTCATCTCAGAGTTGTCCAGCATGAACCTTAGCAGAGGTAACCACGAAGGAAAACAATACTTGTGGTGTTGACACGCTGTGTTCCATACCATGCATCAATCACTTTAGACTCCTAGATGTATAACATTTAAAAAAGTCTTGTGTTCCACATTTTTCTGCCAATGATGTGTGCACTCTGGAGAATTAGGAAAAGAGGATGGAATGGTCCTTCCTTATGCCCCCAAACAGAAAAGATAAAATCCCAACTGATCCCAAAGGCCCTAGTTAAGAATGAGATTCATCTGCCCGAGACTCCACAAATTTATGCCAAGGCAGCCTTGGTAAATCCATTTATATCCAGAAGACAGAGTTTAGCCTTTTTCCACTATGTAAACAGCTAAACAAACAGATTTAAAACAGTCACAATTCATAGGTAAAAAACCCCCAGTGAACGAACAATTCTGCCTGATTTATTTATTCAGTTTTGCTTAATGCCTGCACTGTGATGGCACTGTGATGGGTTTAAAAGGGGCAAGTTGGCACAGATACCCACCTGTCTGCAAGCGTAGTTGGGCACCAATCTTCCACGGCAATTACTGACTTTTAATGCAGCTTTGCAAGTTAACTTGTTTAGGGAGAAGTTAAAACTTAGTCTTATCTACTTAAAACTATACCCAGGCATACAGAGTGACAGATACCACCGATCCTAATAACACACATAAGAAATAAAAGATATGAAGGGAAAAAAGCAACTCTCTATAGGACAGACTTCCAAAAGGGATTTGAAACAGACGTTCACGTCCTCAAGATTTTTGATGACACCACATTATTAACAGAGTCCCGACTCCATTTAGACATGACTGCTGAGATTTAGAAAGTGCTCCTTAAAACAAAAGCTCCCATAATGATATCCAATAGTCATATTCTCACAAGCACTCAACATTCAAAGCATTTTTGGAAATCTGACCCCAGCTGTGAGCACTGACCTCCCCTGAAAATCGGCAGGGATCTGTCATGACAGCATATGGATCATTGCATTTAGTCACAGCAATTTTAATTACCAAAAGCATATTGACAAATTAGAGAGAGTTCAGAGAAAAGGATCAAAAATGATCAGGGAACCAGAGGAATTTACATACGAGGGAAGATAAAAAGAGCTATGTGTGTGTGCATGGCTAAGCTATTAGATAATTAAGAGAGGATGCATGTTAAGGTGCCACAAGTGTTCTGCTCTTGCATGGAGAATAGAAAGGGACAAATTAAATGGGATGTGAGGCTAAAACTAGGTAAAACCACAAGTAAAGACTAAAATAATCATCTTGGTTTTCAAAAGAGCACCACGGCAGGGAAGTCAGTTAGGCTAGTGAACGTACCATGAGGGGACACAGTCCCATTGCTAGGGTCATGCAGGGTGCACCTATGTGCTGTAGGTCTGAAGGCTCCAGAGAAGCCTGCTCATGTTCCACTTTGAAACAGACAGTGAGTTTTGGCCCGAGTGGAAGTATCTTGAATAGACAATGCTGTTCTGATGAGATTCATAGAAGTTCCGGGTCAAAATCAAACATCAAGAGCCCGGTCTGAGTCACATGCCCGTTAGCATGCCACCTTCCGCCACGTGTCATGGCATTTAGACAATGGAAGTGATAACACTGAAATAAGTCGAGAAGCCCATACACTAGAGCAACGAACTTGTGAGGAAAGCGTACGTGCAAAAACACCCCAGGTAGTGGAACCTGAGGGAAGAATACTCCACCGAAGGGCTTCAAACCAAATCAAGGCACGCTATTTCAGAGACTGTCATGCTGCTAACACACCTCATATCATTATTTATAAAAGCACTAGGAATTTTGGCAGAAAAATCAAAAGCGTGCATAGAGTCAGGCTTTAGAGGACCACATGAGACTCAACGCCAGTCAAGTTCAATGCCGCGAGGGGCAGAAATGAGGTTTGACACAAATATGGCAGAAACTAAAGGAACAGCTTAGGTATTTACAACCATCTCTCCCTTATTTTTCACTACTATGGTTAAGTGGTCGCATATAACGCTGGCATTCATCCAACCAAACTAAATCATAGTGTTCATCAGATAGTAGTGAGAGTAACAAAGACAAATTATTTCAGAACACCTACCCAAGCATCTTGCTGGGCATAATGTTATCAGGTGTTTAAATTTCCATGTCATTAGAACCAAACCCACTTGAGAAAAAACACCAAAGACATGCTTCTCACTTTGGAAAATTAATTCCCTGCATGTGCTGAGGCTCATTCTGATACTTACAGTTGTTGACCTGGTCTCAAAAGGAAACATGTACCAGACCCTGACCACAAACAGAAAGAAAGGAAGCAAACTGAGACCCGTGAGGTCACGAAGGCCCCCTGAACCTCAGCTCAGATGAGGTGGTAAGCATGTGTGTTTTTCAATACCTGTATGTAGACATACCCTTGTGTAGAGAGCACTTAAGTCAATGTATCTAGGCTAATAATGTAGACAATCAAGCAGGTTGAGGGAGGTGATTCTCCTCCTCTACTCTGCTCTGTTTAGGCCCCACCTCAACTGCACCCATTTCTGGAGCTGACAGTACACAAAGGGCATGGATCTGCTGGAGCACCACTGCTATGAATACAGGCTGAGAGGGCTGAAGTTGTTCAGCTTAGAGAAGCTTGTGAGATGACCTGATAGTTGTCTTCCTGAGCATAAGGGTGCCTACAGGAAAGCTCTGTACAAGGGCCTGTAGTGACAGGACAAAGGGCAATAGCTGGAAACAGAAAGAGGGTAGATTTGGATTAAATATTAGGAAGACATTTTGCACAATGAGGGTGGTGAAGCATTGGAATGGGTTGTCCAAGGAGGTTGTGGATGCCCCATCCCTGGAAGTGTTTAAGGCTGGGATGGATGGGGCACTGAGCAACCTGGTCTAGTGGAAAAGAAGCATCCCTGCCCATGGCATAAGGGATGGGAATAGATGTTCTTCAAGGTCCCTTCTAGCCTAAACTATTCCAGGATTCTTCTTGAAAGTCTAGTCTACCTCACTGCATCAGCTTCACTTTGTAAAGACAATGACTAAAGCTACTAAATTCTTCCTTTCACTAGAAAAGTGAAGGAAGAATCTTACTTCAATTTCTAATGTTTGAGGCAGAGGGATTTTCAGAAATGGCCTCTAAAAGGGCAGCTCCCAGGAAGATTTTCCTGTATACCAGTGTCTCAGGCACTAATGCTGCCACACACTCGGCAATGTGACCCTGCAGCAGAGTGGCAATAGGGCCATTACTGGGGTTCTGCAAGCTGTGTGCCCAGCACTCGCAGCAGTGCAGTAGCACCAGCTTTATGGTATTCTCTGAAAATGCTTGCTAGCACCATGTTGGATTAATGTCTACACTGTGCATGCTCCACACGGGAAAGAAAAACAGTTCAGCTCAAGACATACAGACTTTTTAAAGCAAGTAACTTTTTGATGGAGAACTCTGATCTTCTGAAAGAATGGTACCATTTGACTTTCTCTGGATCCGTGAGGAGCAAGATGAATGACACGAGAAGGTACAGAGATCAGTCAAAATGGACTGATCAGAATGTTCCAGGCACTCTGACAGCAAGGGCTTTTTTCTCCCCTACCCTGGCTAATTCTATAATCAACACAAGTAAGTTTTCCTCTGCAGAGCATATTCCAAACCCATGGAATCAACTGCTGCAGGAGGTCAACTAGTCAGATACTGTAGTTAGAATTAAAAAAGGGCTGAATACATTTTATGGCCAAACAACATCTGTACAGTCATCCAAGCTAAGATAATGGTGATGAAATTTCATGCTTGAGTGTGTAAAATGATTGCTACATCACTCAGAAAGGATTTTTTTTCTTCCCAGGTAGAGGATTACACAATTGAGAAGATGCATTATAAAGAGGTTTCAGAGCTTGGACTTTTTTTTACCTTTCTCCAAAGAGTGAAAGATCAGCTCATGAACCTCACGGAATAATAATAACTCAGCCTTCTTTTCTTCTTAAATGTAATGAAGATCCTAAATGAGATGTTTCGTTTCAGGGGCTCCAAATTTCTTACATTCTCTCCACACTAAATGATGTCACGTGCAGGTAGAATAACTGAAGCACATCTCAGCAGCTGCCAAGGTTACTAATTTACCCTCCTGACCCCAACAGGTGAGAGACAGTGAGCTCATGTGCAAGCACAGGGAGGTTCATGCTTGATACTTGATGCAACAGCTGGCTGCATTCCTCATGCAGCTTGTATTGTGCATCTGGCTGCATTTAATTAGAAAATAAAACCATCAACAACAAAAAATTGATCTTCCTTCAGTAGTGAGCAACCTAACAATGATTTTGACTATTCTTTCCTGTTTTTATCATCTCAATTTCTTTTCCAGAATTTCATAGAAGAATAAATCAAGAAAGGGCAGAATACATAGCTAGCTAAAGATTTCTGTGATGTCTTGTAGTATATTTAATTTATAGTACATTGGGGAGGAAACTGTGGGGTGGAATGACTGCTGAAACACTTAAAACCTCATTACCACATATCCCCACTTCACCTGGAGAGCCCCCAGCCTGTCCATTATTGTCCTGCCTCTTCTTTCTGTGGGACTTTGAAAAGGAAAGGTTCAAAGAGCAAGACTTTCATGCTCCCCTTTCCATGTCAAACACTTTCAACTCCTGATTTCAAAGTGCCACTTGCTTGCTGTTCAAAGGCTTGTGGACACGCAGGGGGTGAGATAGGAGTAAAAGGTTGCACTACAAAGCCTGCTGCATTCAGAGCAATACTTAGCTCAGAGATACAAATGGTAATATGAACTCAAGTACCTATCAATAAAACTGCCAATATATGAAAGGAGGGTTGGAGGAATTCTAAGTGGCCTTTTTCTGCCCCCTGTCCTGCACCAGCATCATGTTGTTATTGGCTTGGATAACGGCTTAATTAATATTTTGAAGTGCAACTTTTTCCTCTGTTGCAGTTATGACCAGGGGACCACAGAAGTGGGAGAGAAACCCATACCCCAAATAAGTTAGCTAAGAATACCTAACGAAGTTCCTACCAACATCTGAAAAACCTGCCTTGCTCTCGTTGAGTATTCATCTACCTCCCCTTCTCACTCTGTATCCTTTTCATCTGCCTGCCCACAAGATTTGGAACACCATTAATTGGTCCTCAGGGAGGCTGACAGGACTGTGCTTTTATGACTCGGTTCTTTGTATTGTACACATGTGGGCATTTCTCAAGAGATAAACAAAGGGAAAATGTGCAGAAAGGGGGGCAGAATTTGTCCAAGACTAAATGCAGAACAAACCACCTCCTCAATTTACTGCTAATATCCTAAATTGCATGAATAATCTATCCCCCTCCCCATCTTCCCTCTTCCCCCCATTTCCTTCCCTTCATCTGCTTTTCCTGATTGCTACAGGCTCGTCTTCTGAGGAATTCCACCTCCCATTTGAAATCAAACAGTCTAACTCTTCTTTTGCCCCCCTTTCTCCCTCTCTCTTGCCAACAAAAGAGTGAGGTGGTCTTATAGGAAGATAAAAAGAATAGTTGATCATAAGAACTAACCTGGAGCCAACACCTTGGTCTTTCGTCCCTTCAGCAGTTTCTAAACCCTAAGCACCTGCAGCTAATTCTCATGGCTTCCAGCCTTGGTCTTGGATTTGCTGATAGTGAGAGACTTCTTGGCACAGCTGTCATTGCTCAGGGAAAAGAAGCCTAATACACTCAGAGACACATGGATGCACAAGCAGGACCATGCTTTTGGAGACGGCAGTCTGTATTGCACAGAGGTAACCACAGCTTAACAAAAATGTGTACTAGTAACCTTTACCAATAACATCCCAGAATTTCCACCGGGTCACTGTATTTACTAGTGACATGGACATGGGACATTGTTTTCCCAGAAGCAAAAGAATTCTCTACCAAGTCCTCCAGGCTTTTCTTACAGCACATTTGATAGAAAGTCCAGCAGTTACCCTGCTCTCAGATCCACAGACAACACGGTGAATTTGTGAATCATTTGTGAATAGGTGCACAGCTGGGACACAGGTGCTCAAACGCTTTTCTGTGCACCTCAGCAGATCCTAAAGACGTGGCTCTGGCTTAGAAGCTAAAACTGCACACACAGAGGACACGGAAATCAAATTCTAGACTTTTCATTCAATCTTATTCCTTCCCTTTCTCCCTCAGCTTGCCTATATCCCATGGGTAGTTAAGTGTGCCACACAAGGAACTGCTGTCAAAACTTCTGACAAAGGAGTCGGCTGAAACTACATCTGTCATGGCTAGGAGGTGTGCTCTGACTCCAAACACCTCTGTCTCAATGCGGCACCTTCTTGCACACTAATTTTCAAACACAAATGTGACTGGATTGGAAGGAAAGGGTCTAGGTAGATGCAGTACTTAGTATTGCCAAAGAAGGCATCTAAGAGAAGAGAGGAATATACTACACCCTTCTCCCAAGCTTTCTTCTTTGTGACAATACGGAGCCGAGCTCCTTGCTCAGTGGGATAAGTTTTGCAAATGATGGCCCAAGGCAACAAACTCTTCCTTTCACACAAAGCCCATGGATGTGCTGCCGATGCATTTTGGAGGTTGATGTTATTTTGAAATTGATGGAGGCAGAGTGTATTTTAATAATGTAAATCAGGCTTTAACGCCAAGACCTCAGAGCCTAGGACTTTCTCAAGGCCTTAGTTATAAGAAAGGCTTTAGCTGTATCACTGACTCAGTGTAGACATCTGAAAAATAGTAAAGCCCTCACCAGTAATAAACAGTGCTTTAAAATTCTTAGAGAAACATAAAAACTGGCATTTGCCTCTTGAATTTAAGATAAATCCACAAAGAATGGGTTTAGTCTTACCCTTTGACTGTGTACTTAGCACTGGGTTACTGTGGCTGGTTTTACATTGTCTCATGGAGAATTACAGTGTGGGGTAATTTGTTAAAATTCGTTAATGTTTCCCCAGAGAATAGCCAGCAAAAGCAAATTTCTCCAAGGAAGCTGGAGGAAAGGCCACAGCAAACACTTTACATATGTCAGTTCTTGTTCTTTCAACCTTTTACCGAATCAAGGCAATTTCTACCTGGCTTTCATTCCATACTCAACAGCAGGAATTTCAGTGCAGGTTATAAAACCCGCTTAAGAGTCTGTGTAATTTACCTCACGTTGATTACCCTGCATGGAACAGCTAATGGTACATGAGTTAATTAATCTGTAGCTGCCCTGCCTGTCTGTGCTGATACAGTTGTAGTGGCTATATCATGGAAAAATCTCAAGATACAGATTTTTGTGGAGACTGCCAGTGACTTTGCCCACCTGCCAGAAATGGCTATTTCAGTGACAGGCTGAGGTCTCATTTGATCCCTGGGACTAAGCACCCTTGCAACAGGAACACCTTCCTAGGGAGAATTACAGTCCTGTACAGCAGCCGCTGCTCTCAGCCTGGCAAGACCCCACAGCCAGGTGGGGCAGATATCACTATGGGTGGAGGAGGTCTAAGAAACAGCAGGCTGCAAGGTTTCAGTCTTGTATTGTTCTCACTACTCTGGCTTCCATAATTATAACAATTTAAATCAACTTAGTCCTCACAGTATCCCTGCTACATACAGAAACACAAACACAGTCCAGCCACTGCCAACCATGACCCACCACCATGAGGAGCAATGTTCCTGTCTGCTGCCATGAGGAATAGCGCATTGCCTTTCAAATGGTCACAAAGTGCTGGAATCATGTGCAGATACCCATTAAAGATGCGCCCTGAAACGGGGAAAAGGAGTTCAGTCTAGCTCTGCTTGATGCACAGGACCCACCTGACTTTCCTTTTGAGTGCAGCTGTTTGTAGACCTGCACTGGGATTTTTTTTTTCAGCACACAGAAGGAGAGTGGCATTAGGAGCCAGCACAACACTTCTGCAACTCAAGATTCCGA
This sequence comes from Upupa epops, assembly GCA_013397515.1. NCBI lineage: Eukaryota > Metazoa > Chordata > Aves > Bucerotiformes > Upupidae > Upupa > Upupa epops. Next base: position 104,930 of record VZRI01003769.1, read on the forward strand.
TTTTGTCTGGTTTGAAAACTATGGTTCATGAGTTTAGGTTTCCAATTTTGTCTGGTTTGAAAACTATGGTTCATGAGTTTAGGTTTGCATGGTGACTGTGCTGCTTCTTGGCCGTGTGTCTGTGAACAGTAATACAGTCTAAATGCAAATAAGAGATCATGTAAACACAGTTCTTTATCACTGATTTATAGCCTTCCTATCATCCAGTCCTAAGAGTCAGTGTTTGGAGCCTGCCTGCCACTACGTGAATACAAGACAGGTAGAACAGCTTTTCCCTTTAACGTTTAAGAAAACATCATTTCTCTAAATTAGTAATTTTTCAACCCCAGCTGAAAACACCCCTTTGGGGATTCTCAGAGTGTGGATGGTTACATTGAAAATCAATTCTTTAGCCATCCAGAGCTCTCTTTTGAAGAGGTTTATTGGCTTTACTTTCCACTTTAAGCTTCTGCTGCACCTTATACTCACCTTAACTACTATGCTTAATATCTAGCTCATAAGTACCCTGTGCATTGCATTGCATTTCAAGCTAACACAAAATTGCTTCAGCTGTCTCCTTGTTTGTACTGGTATCATACCCCTCTTGCAGAAATGTGAGTGGTGATGAAGCATGTAGGGCAGTACAGACCTGAGGCACATGATCCCCATCATCGCAGGAACCTTCCTTCGCTCTCTTCTGTGGTGTAGCTGTCCTCACTGAGCCGTCAGGTACACACCAAAAGCACTTTCTTCAACAGTGGTGATGAAAGAGCTACACTGTTCAGCTCACAGGTCCACTTCTACTGGAACATCTAAGGGAAAAATAAAGAGGTAAACTGTTGTTTTGGAGAAAGCTGGTTGAATAAGAGCAATTGTGGGATGTCACACAGCAAAATACAGGCCAAGGGCTTCCTTGCAATGTGTTACCGTATACTAGTAAGCCATAGAAAAATGATGGCTTACTTCCTTAGAGAAGTTCCATGAGCTGAAGTGGTAGTAGTTCACTTCAGAAAGGAAAATAACATCTGATAACATCACTACTCTGTAGGTGTCACAGCAATGACATCTTCCATCTGCAAGTTTCTCCATTCCCCAAATTGTGGGAGGGGACCAATAAATCTGTTCCTTTAATTCAGTTCAATATTTTCTACCAAAACTTACTTTTCTGTTGAATTTTTGCAATTTTTCATTAAGGAGAAGTTTCCATCTGGTAAAACCTTGCAGGGCTTTAAAGGAAATAAACAAGAATAAAAGGTGTACAGCCACTTTTACTTCCTGAAAATAATAATGAAAAATAGATGCCTCAGTTTGGGCTTCCATACGCTTACATGAAAACAAACCCACAAATTAGAAGACTACTTAAGAACAAGTCTGAGGGGTGTTTTAGCATATTGAGCACTGAAAACTCTTGGAATAAATGAGACTTCCATTTACTCCTCTCAGAAGCTGTTGTTCCATGGAATCACGCTCCCACTTAAAACTTTAGTGTTCGTTTCATCTGTAGATTTTCAAGACCTGTTGCCTCTAACAGTAAAGCTATAGTTAGGTTTTCTTGATTCAATGCTAAATTGCTACAATGCTCTGAAATTTTCAGTCTTAGATGCTAAGAAATAATGCATCAAAGAGCATCTGTCTTGAGACACCCCGGACAGACTGTTTTTCATTCAGCTGGGGTAGTATCAGCATGAGAAAAATTCGAGATCTGTTTGGCAAGACAGCTTTTATACATCAACTGATATAATTAACCCTTTTTTCTTGCCAATCTAGTCCAGTCATTACAAATACCAGGCCAGTACCCACAGAACAATGGAACCTTCTAGTTAGTTTCCAAATGTCTTACTGTGCTCTTCTTCTCTAATGTTCTCGCTACCCTACTTTTTCGCTGAAGTCTCCTGAAGACAGGGAAGTTACATCAGCAATTTCAGCTACTCTGAAATCATCTCATTCTGCCCTGATTGCCCCATGAAATCCTATCGCCCTCAGGGGGGTTCTACACGGTGTAAGGCCGGGCAGAGTTTGATCCAGAATGTTAAATACGGAGCATCAAAGTTATAGGTTTATTGCAATTATTATTGCTCCCCTTTGGGTAGTTTCTCATGCTGTATCTCAGCTACAGCTAAATTCTATGCTACGAGGTACATGGAGAGAAATAAAAGCACAAACAGCAAATGAGTGGAATGATACTGAATGGGATTTAACCTATTTTTATGCCCCAGGAAACTGACAGAAGCGGAGGGATCGTCAAGGCTCCCCACAAAACCAGGGAGCTGGTATTCCGAGCCGTCCTAAAATGCTGCACTGTAAGATGAGGCAGTTCAGCTGCCAACATTTCAGAGGCTCAACTTTCTCAGTCTCAGAGGTTGGGGTGAGTGCTAGGATAACCACAGCGAGAAGAACTGTGGACAACTCATTGAGTTTTTCAGAAGGATATACTCTTCCTCAGTCACTGCAGCATCTTCATCAAATCAAAACCTGACGGCTTTAACAGTTCTGATCTCTACCCCTACTAATAGGTTTATGAGGTCAAATCTTGATCACATTCTAGTTTATTGAAGGCTTCCAGAAAAGGGCTGCATCCTACATGGGCTAGAGGATGTCACCCTAGTCTTTAAAACAGGCAAGAAGGATGGCCCAGGAAACTACAGGTTGATTAGTGTCACCTCCACCCCTGGAAAGATGATGGAACAAATTGGTTTGGATGCCATCTTCAACCATGTGGAAGAGACGAAATGTAGAGCAGTGAGCATGGGTTTATCCATCATCCTGGCCTAATCTGATAGCTCTCCATTATGTCATATGCAGCTGGATAGATGAGGGGAAAGCAGTGTGCCCCTTCCACCTCGAATTCAGCAAGGCCTTCCACATGACCTACCGTAACACCCCCACGAGGAAAATCACGCAGAGCAGGCTGCATGAGCGCACAGCAAAGTAAGCTGGGAGATGACTGCGTGATAGAGCCCAGAGACTCATTATCAGTGGTGAAGAGTCAAGCTGGAGACCTATCTCCAGTGGTGTCTTGGGGCAGTACTGTGTCCTCAACCTGGATGAGGGAACAGAGTACATCCTCAGCAAGTTCCCCGTTGATACAAAGCTGGAAGGAGTGACTGACACACCAGAGAGCTGTGCTGCCCTCCAGAGTGATCTGGACAGACTGGAGAGCTGGGCAAAAAGGAACCTAACGAGGTTCAACAGGAGCAAGTCTAGGGTCCTGCACCTGAAGAGGAAAACCCCCATGGATCAGTGGAGACTAGGGGTAGGCCTATTGGAGAGTAGCCTTGAAGAGAAGGATCTTGGAGCCCAGGTAGACAGTAAGCTGGCAATGAGCTGACAGTGTGCCCTTGTTGCCAATAAGATCAGTGGTAGTCTGGGGTGCATTAAGAAGTGTGTGGACCCAGTAGGCCCAGAAGGGTCATCCTCCCCCTCTATTCTGCCATGGTAAGACCTTATCTGGAATACTGTGTGTCTATTTCTGGGCTGGGAACTACAGGAAAGAGTCCAGATTAGGGCAACAAAAATGACTGGAGGCCTGGAAAATCGCTCTTATGACAGAAGAGAGAGCTGGGACTGCTTAGCCTTGAGAAGAGAAGAATGAGAGAAGACTGTATCTATCAAAACCTAAAATATCTGAAGGGTGGCTGTATGGAGGATGATGCCAGACTGTTTTCAGTTGTGCCCAGTGACAAGAAGCACTGAGTGCAAGCTGGAAAACAAGCTTCATTTAGGAATAAGGAAGAACTTCACAGTGCTATCCATGCTCTGCAGTGGTAACTGGGAGGGGATTTGCCTGCTTCCCGAAGCAGGGACCTGTTTCCATTCCCCTCTCTGAGGTCCCCTCCTATTGCTTGGTGACAAGAGGGGAGGGGACCCTCTGGCTGACGTGGGGCCTCAGCCTGTTTCCTTTGTCTCAGGGAGTAGGTCCATCAGTCAGCCTCTCTCGCACTCCCTGAGAGTCGTCAACCTCTCCACTCCATCTCTCAGCCCAGCCACCACGCTGAGCAGACCATTCCCCCGCTCCCCTCTGACACAGCAATTATCTCCACCACCCTCCATCGCGAGTGCCCGGCTCCAGGACACCACGCGGCCAGAGCCCTGGGCGCCTACCCGAGCGTGTGGGAGCTCTGCCCGGGGGTCACGGATTTTCTAACAGCAGCCTTTCGCCGCGGAGCGGCCACGGCTGGGTCTCTACGAGCAGCTGACTCCTCGCAGCTCGGGGGCCAGCTGGGACGGGCTCCGGCGGCCTCCAGCCACTTCGAGGGACTGAACTCACCTTCAACCCCGGCGGAGGCTCCGCACTCCGCCCCGTGAGCCGCACGAGCGTGACAACTAGCGCCGGCTGCTCGTCCCTTGCCGTCTCGGAGACTTCGCAGAGCCGGGCCGGGGACCAGGGGCCGGGTGCGAGAGCTGACTGCCCGAGCGACCCTCAGCGTCGCGGCCGCCTCCTCAACACCGCGCGCTCCGCCCGCGCTCCGCGAGCGCGGTTGAATCTCCGCGCAGGTGCTGGCCACGCCCTCCCCCCCCCGCGCCTGATTGGCTGCCGTAGACTTCCCGGCTGGCCTTGCGCTCGGCAGCCGCCCCGGCGCCGCGGGAGTGACACCTGTCCGTCCGTCCGCTCCCCCCA
>VZRI01003769.1:109593-202913 GCA_013397515.1 Upupa epops
TTTTCCTTCTCGAGGAAGAGCCTCTTGTCCGGCAGTCAAACCCGCAGGAGCACTTGCGCATCAGTTGGACAGCAGTGCGCTCGCAGGGAAGGGAGGGTAGCGGAGCCCGGGTGTGAAAAGGTGCCAGTGGTGCCGCTTTATGCACGGTGTCTCCCGTTGAGCCACGCTCTCCTGCATTTGCCACCACAATCAACCTTCTGATCTAGCAGTCAGGTTAACTCTCTACAGTAAGTAGCAGAGGATGACTTAGAGACAGTTAGTACCAACCAACCTGTTCAAGACTGTTCAGTGGGCTGACAAAGCCATCTCCTCACTACCCAGGACCCAGGCTGCCTCACAGCAGTCAGCTGCCGCTGTCACAAGTTACGGGACAACGACACCACTTCCCCAGCACTTCCACAAAGAGAGACGCCTGGGGGAGAGGGGGGCGGCAGGAGGAGGACAGCCTTGGGAGAATCACAATTATAGACAGCTGCAGCATGCATTAACTGTAATTACGATTGATTCCTAGAAGCAATTTGTGTAAATTTCCATTTAGGCTGGATTTGCTGTTTGGGTGCGACCAGCATTTCCACGTTAAGCGATTATGTGTTTTCACTGTTTCATTTGGGAGAGGAATGGGCAGAATTAGACTTACGGTGGCTTTGTATTTAGTCAAGCTGTCAATCGCATTTATAACCACTTGTCTTTGGAAGATCATTGGAGCCAAATGCAAAAGGTGAGACAACCACTGAAATGATAGGATGGTCCAAGGCTGTGTTCGACTCCATGTACTTTGTCATCAGTGAAGGCTTTCTTTCCAGCTGGGATATATCCTTAACTTTTTAAATGGAACATAAGAAGACTGCAAACTGTATCAACAGGAACCTGTTTTTCTCATAGGTCCCTCTAACCTGGTCATGCTTTAATCTTTTCACTCCCTTGACATATTTCATAATATCTTTATTTCTGGTCTTTTGAAAGAGCACTTTATCAGCTAATCAAGCATTCTCTGGCTGCAGCAGGGATGGGATAACCATGCTAGAGGTTAATATCTTCCAGCATAAATTGGCACTCAGGTGGTTTGTCCGTAGCTGCATAGTCAGTGTCAAAGGCAGAACTGAATCCTGAGTTCTGCTCTGCCAGTGCTTTAACACAGAGCAACTTTCCTAGAATGCCTTCAAAGCAGAGTTAAAATAAAGCCTAATTGGTTTGGTATCAGGCCTCTAGATGTTCTTCCCCTTTCCACCTCCCCTGCCTGACAGTGCAATTAGTATAATCCAAAACAAAACCTTGCTTTATTTTGTCATAAACCTTTGGTGGGACTACAAATGAGACAGTTTGTACCTGACACGTGTTAGGTTATTTTACACGCTGTTGTTGAAATTGTTGGCAGTTTAGGAACTTTAGACTCTGCATTGTATAAAAAATAATATTACAAACAATAAACTTCTACAAATAAGAAGGAAAAGCTCTGCTGCTTCCTAGGTTGCATTAAGTACGTAGCATACAGAAGCGCTGCTAAGACTCCACAGAACACCAACTAAGTGCTTCCATGCTTCTCAAACAAAAAAATTAAGCTAACGCACGTTTAAACCCCCAGGCTCCTTTTTAAAGCTGTGCCTCTAGAAATGCATCGAAATTCCTTGTGAACACAGTTTTGCACGCTTGACCTCCACATAGGTACAGAAACAAGGTGCAGTACAACAGATAGAGATTCAGAAGCTCTATTTATCCTTTTGACCATAAAGACATTCCTTTCTTGTTCTTTTCCCATATAGGTGGATTGAAAGAGCTTCTTTTAAAACCTCCATCAGCCTTTTAAAATAAGTAAGATAAAAACCCAACCCACCAACAACCAATCCCCACCCGAGAGGGGCTGTGTGTTCGCCGCAAAAGACCATCTTTACATCGATCAAACAAAAGTCCATTAGGAAGCAGGAAACACATTAAGACTCATTTTCCTTTTTCCTGTGCCAGGTTGCTTCTTTTAAACCATATATCAGAATGAAAGTAATTCACCTCTCAAAACAAAATATTACAGAACAAACTACGACTGTGATGCGCATCTGCAGACTACACTCAAATTTCCATAAAATGTCTGCAGGGTTTTGCACATGAAAATTTCTCTTACAGAAAATGTTTATGGAAATAGGTCATTATGCACATCGCTAATAGAGAGCGATTTGTTGCTTTTAAAGGAGCCTTTGTAGTAATAGTTGTGAATAAACACATTTATCAGGCATCCTAAATATAAACAACGCATATACTGGCACGCATGCACAGCAAACATGGATTGAAGGAGCTGCTCACTCAGGGTCCTGTTCTGCTAAGGTGGAGCCCTGAGGAACTTTTGGACTGTTGTTTGTGATACTGATAGGAGGTGAACAGTGCCTTGAGTGTGGAAAGGAGCAGAAGCATGATACCACTGAATGCCGTGCCTTGAGTCTTACCTGCTTACACACAGCTTGACCAGAGCCAATGAGGCTGTCCTCTTGTTTCATGAAAGTGAAAGGCATAGAGAAGTCCAAGCGGGCCTCTCTACAGCCACAAGTGCAGAGCCTAGCCCAGCTCAGCCCCAAAAGGCATCGAGAGTCTATGGAAGGCAGCCCCGTACAGTGCAAAGCAGGTTTTCACATCAGTGCTGAATGTTGAATCAAATGGCAATGGTACGGCATCAGAGCTGGTTTGGAACAAAGCTGCTTCATTGTCGGCATCTAGTAACAATAAACCAAATTATAGCTATTGCCATTTTCCATGACTTCTGAGGAACAAACTGATCCAAAGAGGTAATTACTCTGTGCACTTTTATAGTAGTACAAGATGCAACAAGATAGCAGCTTAAAACTGCTGGACTCGCTGTGGAGCTTCTGACAATGTATTTACACAGCAGCCAACATCAATTCTCTTAAAAGTTCCACTTAAGCAGCAGATTAGATCACCTAGGAAGTGCAAATGAAATGAGCTGATGTAGGAAGATGTGCTGATTCCTGTGGTCCCTTGCTTAGTTGTCAGTAAAAGTGAGGAAAATGTAAAACATCTATCCAATTATTTCAGTTAATATACAAGCATTAGGCATTCCAATTCCTAATTAAGAGACAACATGCCCTGTCAGGCATCCGCATGGGCTATTGAACATTGCCTAGATTGCTCCGTAATTATCCTGGCTTAATAGCTCTAAAAATGTAAGCAATGTGCATCCATCGAGGAAACGCCTGCTTATCACAAGAGGAGGAACTGCACACACAACACGCTCTGCTGCCGTGTATTTGTGCTGCAGGTTTTTAGCGGAACACAGTTAATTAACTGCGGGTAGCCTTAGCTCAGTAGCTGGCTTCTGTTGGCAAGGAGGAAGGGTACCTCACGTATCAAAACACACTTCCACGTCCACATTTAAACGTACAAAACGGAGCTGCTGGAAGAGCTCCAGGTCAGCTCCAGTGCCAGCGAGGCAACGGAAAGAATTCCTTCGTCCTGAATTCAGCGTGCTGTTCTCCAGGCCCCACTCGTCAAATCCTCTTGTCTTCCTGACCCTTCCCATCCAAATAAATAAATAAATAAATACGTAAATTCAGCTTCCTCTAGGGCAACCATGTTGCCAAGGAAACAGATTTTTGCCATCTCCTGTGATTTGCATAGTCGGTAAATTCACTACAGTTTCCTTCTTGTCAAGCCTGGTGCCCGTGTTCAAGAGCTACCCAATGTTGCCTTGAATGCTGCGCCTACAGAATCGAAGTCTCTTCCTTTTCTCTTGGCTTCTAATGGAATAAACGAGTGAAAAGCAAAACAAAAATAACAATTTCCTTAAAAACACCCAACCCAACCAAACGAAACAAAAAAACAGGGGAAATGCGGTGGAATTTGTGCAGTTTCTGATAACCTGGGATCCGTTCACAGCAATGGTTTTATTTTAGTGAAAAACCAAATTCTGAGTTAAAGAATGAACTGTCTCTGATTGACGGCACCTGTAAGGCCGCAGTACACGGACACCGTGTGCAGCGCAGCTCCTGAGCTCCTTGCTGCTCCTGGAGACAGACCTGCAGCCTGCAAATCTGGCAGCCTCGGCATAGCTCATGCTACAGAGTGCGGGAGCTGCCCCTCAACACCTCCCTTGACGCTGCTAAGGACCTTTGAAGCTTCACCTGTTTTCCCTGCAGTTGGTATTTGTACCATGAAATACAATGAATGAATACATCTTGGTGCTTGTGAGAGGTGCACAGGGTTGTGTTGGGCCAACTGTTTTCATTTCACGGTAGTTGTAATTGCTGTGGACTCTGAAGGCGCAGCCCTAGCCAAGCCGAAGTTTCACCATCTCATGCATGTTTGGCTAAACTTGGTGTGAGGAAATCTTGCTTCTCCCTTCTTCTAAACAGGAACTCATTCAAGTTTGACAAAAATCTATGAATTCAGCCGTGCTGTCCTGCCTCTGTCTGTATTTAGCTGGAGTTCTGCGGGCCGTGTGAGAGTACAGCAGGCTGCAGCTGAGCGTTTGCTGCTCCTGGGACTGAAGAGCAGTGTGCATGCTCTGTTCTTCACCGGGTATGTTAGCTTTGAGTTAAGTAAGTATTTCATTCACCTGCAGGTGCCACAGGAATGTCAGTTCAATGTTGTTGCCCTGGTGTTCCGCTGGGAAGGTGTAGGGTTTGTTCAAAATCATACTGCGCTGTGCGACCTCATCTGATGTCCCAAGAAAGTGCAGCACCGCACTTGAAATAAATGTAGGTGTCGCTTTTATTTACAGACCGCTTCTGGTACGCGGAGGCGTTCCTCTGCCCTTTGCAGTTTAGAATGACCACTCGTTGATTTGGGGGTTCAAATCACACCGAAAAATGCACTCTGCAGAATCAAAATTGTTGTTGCTGTGAGTTACTGCCCACGGAGGTGGTTGGGTCACCATCTCTGGAGGAGTTCAGGGTTAGGCTGGATGAGGTGCTGAGTGGCATGAGCTAGATGTGAGATGTTAGGGTTACTTGCTTGGTTTTAGATTGGACTGGATGATTTTTAAGGCCTTCTCCAGCCTCATCAGTACTGTGATACTGTGATACTGTGATCCCCAGCTGTTCACAGCACCAGTCTGTTTTGTCTGCAGACAGAGCATTGGGAGGTGTTTTTCCAAATGAAGATCCCATGAAGATCCCACCTGGCCTTTGCAAACAATTGGAAAGGGAATCGGTAGGTTTTTCTCTGGAAGATGACACTGGTGGAAACACTGCACTCTGGATCCCTCTAACTTCTCACCATAAAGACACTGGAGGTCTTCTGTGGAGGGATGAGACAGCATGTTCCCAGTAGCAGCATGCGCTGTGACAGGGACCTGGTCTTGCTTCAGGGAACTCTCAGGACCTTCACTAAATGAACTGCGAGAGAAGCCGACTGCACTCTAATTGCTCATTAGTATCGAGGACAGTGTTAATGACTTGCACTGGAAAAATCTCATGACACTCTGCAGCATCATTTCCTTTCTTTTCAGCTTTGTGCTGGAGAGGCTGCCTCTCACCCCTTGTTGAGAGTACACTGGGACCTGTTAGGTCCTACCAGGCGTGCCCAGCTGAAGGCTTTGCACCGCTGTGCTCTGTGGGCTCGCACGAGGGAGGAGCTGTGTGAGCACACCAGGCTTTGGATAGATGCCTCTGGCTGCACAAGTTAATAACTCTGAACTCCAAGGCCAAAGGCAGCTGGGGTTGCCAGTCTGTGCAGTGGAAGCCGTGCCTGCTTATGTTCCTCCCCTTTTTGAACACACCCCGTTAGTTTGGGTTGCTTTTGGCAAGCCCCTGCACTCTCTCCCTTGTCAGGCCTCATCCTCTGAAAAGCCCATCTCTCCTGGATTGCTAAAGTGTAAATCCTCAGTGTTACCCAGAGGAGACAGCTCCCAAGAAGCAGCTAGGAACAGCTGCTTCCTGCAGCTGCAAAGTCCCCAGCACCACCTCAGACCTTGACCCACTAAAGCACCCACGTTCACGAATGACCAGTTGTTTTCCACGGGAGGGTTTATGTGTTGGGTGCCCCACTGCACGGGGTGCTGCAGTAAATGTTGCATCAATAGTGTCTCACTGTAGGGACGCAAGGCTCGTGGCCTGCAAAGTCTTCCACAGATGAAAGATCATGTGGGGTTCACAGGGTGGTGGCTGTCAGCTGCCCCTGTGGTAGGGGATGCATGCAAGCACTGCATCTCTGTCTTTTGTTCAGCTTTGGGGTTTGTGGGTTGTTCTTTTTTTCCCTCTGAGAGAGATTATTCACAAATAAAAAGGCAAGGAATACATACAAGATCTATTTTGGCGTGTTCCCGTTCTACTCTCTTCAGGCGTAGGACAAATCTAAGCCAGATGGGGATTCATTCTCTTTAAGATGTGACCCACCTTTCCCCACCAGGCTGCTTAATGCCTTTCTCAGGTGCTCATTACCTCTTCATGACTGGTACTTTAGCAAACAGGAGGGGGGACTTTCTCCTTCTCTGCCGCTCCCTGAAGGGAGGTGATAGTCAGGTGGAGGTCAGGCTCTTGTCCCACACAACCAGTGCCAGGACAAGAGGGCAGAACTGCTGTCTTTGGTCGCCGCTGTGAATAACCTTCACTGTTTGGTTGCAATGTCGTGTTTTTAAAAGCAGGAGATTTGGGCTCCTCGTGATCCACTCCCCAGGAAGACTCTGGGTGCAGCTACGTCTCGCACACTTTCCAGGAGACACAACTCACTTCAGCCCTGGGTAAAGACTGCTCTGAGAGAAGTTCACAACCCTGCAAGAAACTTGGACTTTGGAAGAAACTGGAGGTGTGAACCCCTGCTCCCTCGAGCATGCACAGAGGAACGCTGTTCAGGGGCTGATTGAACAGCTGAAAGCAAAACCGTTTAACCCCTGTCTGCAAAATGAAAGCATTTCTGTGCTCATTGTGACAGAGATACCCAGTTCAGAAGATTTCCCTTAGTGGAGACACTGAGGGACTCAGGATTGGCAGATACAGGGCTACCTGGTCCTCTGACACAGCTTCCCTACTCCATATTTAGCCACAGTCTAGATCTGCCTGGCATTAGAGCTCGCATGCATGAGGAAGGCTGCGGAGATGTGCTGCTCTCCTGCTCCTCTCTATAAAAAGGGGCCTGATGCTAATGCCTGGAGGTAGACTCCAGCAGCAGGGCAGGTGCAGAGCCGTGCGTTCCCTGTGAGGGATAAACTGCAGTGTGCCTACAGTTCTATGGCAGAGACCTAGTCCTCGTGACTCAATAGTCCTTTCAGTTAGTTTTCTTTCATCGCTCTGGCAGACTTGGTGTGGTTTTGAACATACACCATGCCAGGGCAACCCCCTCTCAGTACAGCTACGATCCACATGGAAAACGCCCTCCTTCCATGCTAAAGCTCTGCACGCAAAGGTCCAGCAGCAACGCGTGCCTGTGTGCCACGTGTGCAATGTTAACTCGCTTTGCAAAGCAAGAACAGAGCGGAGACAGGGCATCGCAAGCTAAAGGCTGGCTGGGTTTCGGCTGAAAGGAGAGATCTGTGGAATGAAAACTCTGGTGTGAAAGTTTTCTTTGTTTAGAGAAGGCTTCAGATAGAGACTCCTGTTTGCGTAACTGTACAGAGGAATTCAGTTGTGGGAATGACAGAGAAAGGCGCTGGCACTCTGACAAAGGAAGGTGCCATCGTGCAGAGTGGGAAGCAAATCTGCAAAGCAATGCTGTGACACTGTCTCTCAGCCTTCAAACTATTGCGGCTATGTCTGCAGAAATGCCGGCAGTAGAAGTGACTGCTGATGTAGTCACTTGAGCAGGATGTCGAGGGCTATGCTTTTTGAAGGGAGCATCCCTACAACACGTCTCTTACGTAGCTTGCTGTTTACTGCTGTGCCTGGGAAAGGCAGACCATGACATGACATGGAAGGCAAACGAATGATGCCTCTGCGGTTGAGGAAGTCTCCTGGATCCCAGTGAAACTGCAATAATGGTGTGCAGCCCGCAGATCACCACAGCAACTCCAGCAACTCCAGCATTCAGAAGATGCTCCCTGTTCCTACCCTTCTGTTGACCCCAGCGTTTCTGTGGGGATCTGCCAACGCAGTGGTTCTGACCGGAGCAGGAGGCAGGCTCACACACCCAGCGCTGGATGACTGCCATGGCCCATGACTGCCCAGATGTGGCACGGAGCCAGCCCCAAATAGAACGTGAACCTCGGGTGGGTGGAAACCACTCTGAATTCCAAACCCAAGATGCTCCAGGGGGGTTTGAAATTAAGCAGAACACATCTGCCCATCCCTCATTATTGTTGTTGTTATTGTTGCTATAACCTTCCATTACACTAATCCCCATTTCTGCTCCACGTTGTGGGTGTGCAGGAGGCTGGAAAGAGTCATTAAAATGCAATAATGTTCAAAATCCTAGTGCATTAACACTGACATTTTGCCTTCTAAACAATCTCAGGTAATGAAGGTCAATACAAGCAAACAGTCTGTCCGTGGCCCTTCGTTAGAGGCTTTCTGTGCTTGGACTTCACAGCAGGGGACTGTCAGGCAGAGTGCTTTCCTCTGTGTGCCTTCTCTCTGAGTGCTTGCTGCAGCTGGCTTCAGCATATGGTGGAATATGAAGATATTTTCTGGGGTCCACCGCTTCAGTCACTGCTTAATGATTAATTACTGGAGGCTGGTGTCAGGGTGAGTCCAGGCTTCAGGCAAAAGTCTCAACTACAGAAAGTGCCAGCAGGCAGGGTTTTGCCAAAAAGAGGAACCTTGCACCGCCTTTGGATCAGTTTGTAAACAGCAAGATGGCAAAAGCCGGAAGCTCTTGGGCAATAAATGCCAACGAAACCAAGAAATTGTTCCCAGAGAGACTCTCGGGATGTTTGGTCCTGTTGAGAAAAAGCTCTAACTACTGCTCTTGGAAGAAAGTGGGCTATCTTCCCTCACACTGTCCCCATGCAAGAAGGAACCGAGGCTCCAACCACCAGGATGAAGGAGGTAAACATTTGCAGAGACACGGAGGTCCATGGGAGCTGTGAGGCTGAGGACATGAACCCAGACCACTCCTAGGTGGTGCACATCCCTACAGCATCCCTCTCAGTGTGGCCATCTGGGACCATGCTAATGGAAGTGGGACGTAATCCTGTGGTCTGCAGGGATATCAGGGGAGGTATAAAACTTCATCTTGCTCTGTCATTTTGCACTGTGCACAGCACAGTCAGGAGAGACTCTGTCCCTTTGAGACTTAACCTTGTGATCATCAACCCCATTTGCATCAGCCGGGATGAGGATGCAAGTGACCAAGGCTGTTTATAAAGGCCTTTGTTCAGTTTGTAGACTGCATCTCAAACACCATGGATAGGTTTGCGTGGCTTGATGTGAGCAATGAACTACCCATGTGACGTCATTATCCCCCACCCACAAAGGGAAGAACCCCACGCATGACTTGCAGATGCCCGCCTTCGTTTTCTTCAGGTTGCCCTTCATCAGAAACGCAGAATGAGTGCAGATACAGCTCACACCTAGTGTCGCCTTGCAACTGCTTGGTGCTTGTGCCAGTGGCTCTAGAATCAGGCCTTTCATCTCGGGTGCTTTTGTCTTTGGCAAAGATATGAAAAGCACTGACTTTGCAGGTGGAGCGTTCCACGGTGCTCAGCTTGGGATCCCACCTCCCTTGTGTAGTGCTGTTACTGAAGCCAAGGTCTCACCCTCTTCTTTCAGGTGAAAGCAGTGCCGGCTGGCACTACAGGTACTTGTGGCGATTCGGTGAAGGTGTCTCCACTTTCACTGGGAAAACCAGAGTGCTGTCTGGCTGGCTGTTGGAAGCGAAAAGGACAAGGCACGCTTGCGTTGCTGTAGCAAAGACAGCCCTTAGTTTCCAATGAAGTGAAACCACCAAACCCTGGGAAGCGGTTGTTTTTCTTGAGGGAAGGGCTGTTTTTGAGGAAGGAAAATGTTCTCCCTGCAGGGGAATTTAGTGCCTTGCAAAAACATTTTGTTTCTATGAATTCAATGAAAGTTTCACAGCACCTCGTCAAATCCTTTTTCCCTCCAGGTTGAATACTAGGGGGACGGAAGGGGCTCAGTGTTTACTAATGAAAAGCAGATCTTTGCTGGATACAATCTCTAGTTTTGCTATCATTCCGGGGAAGGAAGGAGACCAAGTGAGAGGAAGCCCAGAACTAATGATCAGGTTAGGCAGCCTGTAACAACTGCAATAAACAGCACCATTATCTGTCAGCTTTTACCGGGATATTAAGGGGTGATGGGAAAGCCCACACAAAGCTGAGAATCTGACCCATCACCAGAAGTGTAGGTGCTTACTTAGACTTTATTTGAATGTCTAAAACCCGTAGTCTTGGAAGCAGCTTCACAAACTGTCTAAGCTTGAAACGAGTGATGACAGAAAATGTCACGCTTGGGAAACAAGACTTTTGGTTCTTCCATCTGGACTCGAAGCGCTGTAAAAACAGCGCTGCTTCTTCCTGCTTGTTTCTTCTGATAAAAAGTACTGAGGAAGACACATGGGTGAAGTTACTCACCCTTTGAAAACCTCCAGAAAATCCATGAATTTTAGCTAAATTAAAAAAATAATCTAAATCAGCCTGCACGCATCTGATTTTTAACAGTAAAAGTAGTACAATTTACTGATAGATAAACCAAGGTCCTTTTTTTTAATCAGCACCAAAAGAAAACCTGTTTTGGAGATGAAAAACCTTGATCAAAAACAGTTATTTTGACCTTGAATACTTAAAAATACTTCAAGGGAACAAATCTGAGGTGCAGCTCCAAGACCCATCATGACGAAAGGCACGACCTATGGCTCTGAGTGTTCCTGAGCTGCAGACAGTGCTCTGGGAATTATCTTACACTGTTCTAAATGACCCAGAAAGGCTCTCTGCCATCTAGCTAGCATTCCATAAAAGTGCAGGTTGCTGAGAAGCAATGTGTCATATCCATTGGCACTGTGATGATACCTCAAACCCACGAGGTTGTCTTCCAGTCCGCAGGTGACTGAGTTAGTTTAGAAACAAAGGGGCAGAAGTGAGAATTTTCAGGGATTAGGACTCCTCTCCAGAAATGGAAGACATTCTTAGATGATTTAGGTGAGCTCTAGATGTTTGGTTGCCACCCTATGAAAGGACGCATGCAAGATCTCTGATCTCATTTATTTGAGCTGGCATATTTATATCCCAAATTTTATGAGGCTTGAGCTTGCAGGGTAGTGGCGCTACGATGAGTTAACTCCACCGCTTAGATTGTTCACCAGCCAAAGGACAACATTTCTTAATATAATTTTATGGGATTTATAAGACATGAAACTAAATCTGATTGCGGCTCCATAAAACAGAAGAGTTCTCCATGTACTGTATGTATGCAAATACAATATCCTATCTCAGCCTCCAGTGCCCGTAGTAAGTTATCCTTAGAGTTTAGACTGAATAACTGTTATTGGTTTACATGCTCCTATATCTTCGCATTTCACATAACTAATAAAGAGAGAGGCTGCAGACAAACCAAGATTGATGCCTCCTGTGCTGAACACACAGCTGAGAGGCCTCTCCCTTCCTGCAAAAGTGGGCCATGTGCCCAGATGAAAACGCATTTCCCACAGGCTGAGGAGATGGGTTTCCAAACCCGTGCAAGTGGGCTAGTCAGGGAATGGCAGAAGGTTCTTGAAAAGCCACCGTCACACAAGGCCCAACAGTCCATGCACAAGGATCAACAAATGAGGCCACCAAGGCTCTGAGGATCAGGAGATCATACTAATAAAATGAACACCAGGTAGAAATTTAAAGTCCGCTCTTTCTAAAGAAGGGCTTTCACCATAATCACCTAGTCTAGAAATTTCTCCTCAAAGCACAGTGTCCACTCGGGCAAAGTGAATTGTTATCTGTTTACTGTCCTCAGGTCTGTAAAGGCCAGTACCGTCCTCCCGTATCCGATGATGGGGGAGGCTACCTGAACACAGAGCCATTACTGTAAACCAGTGATGGATATCAGATACTGAACATGAAACAACTGAAGCTGTTCTCAAATAAACAGTGTTTAGAATCTAGAGTATACACCAAATACTGCCTGAACGGAGTATTAGGAGCCTGAGAACACGAGGATGCGAGAGTTTTTGGAAAGCTGGGAGTTCAAACGAAAAAGGATAAGAAAATCAACTAACAAATGCGTAAGGCAGAGACATCCAGACAAAGTCACGTGTGCGTGTGGAAGTGAATATTCATACAGCTGCTGATCTTGTCACAGCTGCAAAGGGTATTGTTCTACAAGGTTAAGATTTCTTCAGCAGTTTCTCTAAAGCACTGGGTGCCAGCAGATGTCTCTTACACACCCGACAGACGTGTGGGGCTTTTTCTTTACTTCAAAAGTAACTTACATTATGACAGCTATAAGGAAGAAATACTTCTCCAAATATCATGAATGTTCTCTGAAGATCTGAAACCTGTGGACTGCTGTTCAGAATGCCCAGCTATGTTTACATTCTCTGTGTGAAACAAAATGGTCTCGGACTGTGGCACATGTCAGTGGTCACGTGCATCTGCTGACTGGACTGAAGCAAAGTGAATTAGTAATTTAGAGCACAGCAGACAAAAACTGAGACTTGAAGTGTCTTCTTAGCTTATCCCTATAGGCTCGTCAAAGTGATGCTGGACATACAAGCTTCAAAATGTATTTGAGAATTTTAAAACCAGTTGGTATTGATTTCCTTCCCTGGGTAGCATCGGAGGTGTTTATAGGTGGTAATATCTAGTAATAATATAGTAAAAAAGAGAAAGAGAGCAGAGAAGAAGAAGAACCCTGGCAGTAGGACACGGGTGTGCTCTTTGCTTTTGTGCAGACTCCAGGTTCAAACTCCACCCAAGTGTGTAATTACTCAAATTGATTCTGCAGACGGTTCTGCACCCGACGTGAAGCGGGTGGAATCATTGACTATTCTTCCTTTGAAATTATTGGGAAGGCAACTTTTTGGGCAACCCTGTGAGAAAGAAAGACTTTCTATATAGCAACCCGTCTGTATGTTGTGTCTTTGGTATTCCCTTACTGCCCTGCATAGTGCTTTTCTCATAGAGCCTCTAATTTGGGGTTTTTGCACTAATCTAAAACAGAATTACAAATGCTTTGGCAGGGGGGTTGGAATAATGATCTCTAGAAGTTCCTTCCGTCCCCTAACATTCTATGATTCCATGATATAAAAAGATCAGGCAAATTGGAGCATAGACATCAGAAGTTCTATTCCATGTCTTCTTCCTGCAGTAGTATCAGAGTTGAACCTCTTTGATTCATAGAATCCTTAGGGATTGGGAGGGACCTTGAAAGATGGTCCAGTCCAACCCCATCGCCACAGCAGGATCACCCAGACCCAGTGGCACAGGAACACAGCCAGGTGGGTCTGGCACGTCTCCAGAGAAGGAGACTCCACACCCCCCCTGGGCAGCCTGGTCCAGTGCTCCGGGACCCTCCCTGGGAAGAAGGTCCTGCTGATATTGATAGGGAACCTCCTCTGTTCCAGCTGGCACCCAGTGCCCCTTGTCCTATCCTTGAGAAGAGCCTGGCTCCTGACACCATTCAGCTCTTTTCAGTGTTAGTGCCAGATACTGCTGCAAGGAAATTCATAGGGCTCTCTCACTGACTTCAGTAGGAGGGGGCTTATTCCCCAAAGCTCTGATGAAACATAAATATCTCTGTTCTGAGAGAACGACTCAATATTTTTATCCGAGGTACATCAGTGTCTGAAGCTGCTGTGATGAGAGCTGATAGAAACTCTTGAAGTGAGCTGATACTTCCTGAGTATCTTCAAGGAGAAGAACAAGTGGCATTTAACTTCCTCCTCTTTTGTTACGCTACCTTTTGCCTAGGTTCTGTGAAATCTGTGTTGTGCTCACGGCACAACTGCCTGACACCAACCTTAACTGGGTGTAAGAGGTTTGGATCAGCTGCTTCTCAAGCAACTGCCACTGTGTTGAAAGTTTGTGTGTGCAGGGTCCATGCAGTCACTTTTAAGCGAGGTTCCCCAAGGGCTGAGCATAGACACCAGAACCTAGATTCCCATTATTTCTCAATCTTAACAGAATTCAGTAGCCCTCGTACTGTGCAGCTTCTAAAAGCCCAGTATGAATCAGGATTTTTCAGTGTGAATCACATGAAGGGATGCTGAGCCTTCAGAGCAGACTTGTAATGCATCTGCACCACTGACACATGGCCAAAGGAGAAACAATCTGGCTGAAGGAAAACAGATGTGACTGTTTATGGTCTCCTTCAATTACCGCTTTCACATAGTCGGTGTCTTCTGTTCTGGGTGTCTGGCTGGTCTTCCTTGCAAAACCTTCTCTTTTTTATAATCTTACCTCTTTCTTCTAAATGAGAGCAAATGTTTTGCTTTATAATCTTACTTTTTTAACTAAATAAAAGTTGCTGCATAAAATGTTAATACCGTTTAAAAATATGTCCCCGTAGAAGTTGCCATAAACGCTGACATTTTCAGCAGCATGAATTTATGATGACACCGGGTTTTTACAGCACTATAAAAGTCCATAGTCATGATGACATCTATCACTGCCTTCTCCCTAAAATATAAGGAACTATATTAAGACACATAGTTCACCATTTCCAGGGGGTTAGGGAAGAAGCTGTAGAGTTGTGAGTGATCACAGCAGTCTCAAGACAGAACAGAGGTAACATCCTACCATTATTTAGCTGCTAAATCTTTTTATATTTAAATGGAAATCAGCAGAGGGTTCTTCTCTTCCTCTTTAGTTTTTATTTTCGTTCATTGATCAGAGCCAAATTGGCACTAGCAGGCCTTGAAAATCATCTTGGATTGAAGCATTCATCTGCCAGGCAATGTTTACCTGTTAAACCCCATCATCTCCCCCCCACCAGATGCACTGTGCATCTTCTCAGGAGAACGGACAATGTGGAGAGGTGACAGTGCTGACTCCCTTAAGGGAACATGGGTAGAGTCCAGCTGCGCAGAGGACAAACATGCAGCTGCATTATTCGTTGGCTGTACCTCCACTAGTGAATGACGTAGTGTCGCATCTGAACTACATAGTAGGGTATTTGGGGATACAGAGCCTCTCTCTGTGGTTGGTTCTGAAGGAAAACTGCAGTAACACACACTCCTAAGGAAGCCTGGAGTTGTGCTCCTGAGAGACCGGCACCCTCGGGTTACGCTTTCTGTGTGGCCAACCCACCCTTAAGCCAAGGTGAAGCCAGAGCACTTTTCATTTTGCAAACCAATAAAAAGTACTGTAGAGACAGCAGAGACCTTCACACCGCTGCAACCAAAAGGGAAAGGCTGTGATTCTGATGGGAGTCCAGTGAACACTGACTTCAAGAGGAAATGAAACCCATGGAAAGGGATGTACCATACATTCCTGCGCCTTGGGGACATGAGCACGATGATCACACTGCCTGGCAGCACCCCAATCCTCTGCAGTAGCGTTAGAGGAAGGGGAGTGGTGCCTCAAGGCTCTACACATGGGCCGGTTTGCTTAAGGGAAGACTTTAAGATTTCCCTCAGTGACATGAATGCTTCATTTCAATGAAATACTAGAAGGGTTTGACTGTGTGAGCATTGAGGCTGTGGGAAATGAAACTGTCCCATGGAGAAGACAGTTCCTGATTGTCACAAGAGCAGAAGCACGGACCCGACTCTTCCATCGATACACGCTCAACGTTTCCATTGAATTAAATATGAGGTACATGTACATAGGGACCAAGGCAGGCTGCTGTAATTAGTGTGAAAAGGTCACCTCTCTGTGTACAGCTCAAGCCTAAAAACAACAAGACAGTTAACCCTTTCATCGCTATTGAGAATTGTATACGAGCCCGTTAAGAGAACCTCAGAGGAATCAAACGAGTACAAAAGGGCCCAGCGTTTCTACTGGCAGAGAGGGGTCTGAATCAGGTGTTCCTGTCAAATGTTCAAGCAAACAGAGGAAAACGTTTTAAGACTGACCTGAGTTTAGTTCATCAAGCCCAGTGTTAGGCGAGTGGTCACATTTTCAGTATCAGCGAGAACCTGTGAGTTTTAATTGATCTGACAAAGCCAAACCCCTTAGGAGAGTCCATTTCTGGGGGAAAAATAAAGTTATGAAGCTTACCTGGGCACCCACTGCCGTAAACATCCAAAGGCCTCACTGAAAAGAGAAGCTACGCAGCAAACAGAAATTCTGTGTGGAATGGAAGGCTGTCCTGGAACCGTGTACTAAGAGACCAAATTTAAGGTCTCAATTTGTGAGAAACATGGAGTTGTAAAAAATAACGTTCTCCATAGAATCATAGAATAATTAGGGATCGGAAGGGACCTCGAAAGAGCATCTAGTCCAATCCATCTTACAACATGATGGCTGTGCAGTGGTATTAGAAGCCCAGTCTAGAAATACTTGATGTATTTTAAAGTGTTTGTTTAGCTAAGCTAACTCACACTCTGTTAGCACTGGAGCTATAGCAACAGCAGATTCTGAGCAGGTTGTCCCCTGGGTGGGTTCTTATTCTGGAGACACTCGTTCTTTTAAAGCCACACCATTTTCACCACTGTCAGGAGCCTTAGCACACTTCCTCTTGACTGAAACTTCTCAGTTTAGGGCATGTTAGATAGTGCCAAGGAAAACTCAGAGCGTGACCCCAGCCTAGCGATACAATATGCTTATCCTCAGTTTTGATATACTTCTTCTGCACCGGGAAATTTTAGGCAGTTACGTCCTACCAGAGCCAACATGCAGCCAGGTAATTTGCAGAAGAAGAGTATTTCCTCTTCCAGAACTTAATCCGTGATTTTCGAGTGTCTTCAGAATTCCCTCATATGGAAATGCAGTTATTTTTAGAAAGCATCTATCGGGTTCAGGTACCCCCCCTTCTAGCAGGCAGTGGAGATTGCTGACATGTTTTAAACCAACCCAACCCAACCCAACCCAACCCAACCCAACCCTCCTTAAACATGAAATGCAATCTTCTCAGGGAAGAGAACCTAGTTTCCTTTGCTGACTACCCTACAACACACCTTGTGGGGCGAAGTAGAATGACAGTACTTGCAAGAGCAGTATAGAAGATGACAGGCAGGATCTGGTAGTATCAGGAGCACCGTCACAGCACCAACAATCAGCCTTTCCACTTGCTTGTTCAGCCTTACACACAGACCCTGCCTCTGTGTAGAGAAACTCCACAACAGCTCCAATGTGTTTAGGGCCTTGTGCCACTTGCAACAAGGAGATGCAGGTCATCAGCTGGACTCGATGATCTGGGGGTCTAGGTCTGTTCCAGCCTCAATAATTCTGTGATTCAAAAAGGAAGAGATGAGCAGTATTAGAAGAGTAACTGAACCCCTACATGGTCTCTGAGGAAGCGTGTGTTCTAGGCAGAAGCTAGCGGTGTACGCGCACACCTGCAGGTAGCACTTATAAACAAAAACTTTCAAAGTAAAACACTGAAATGGCAAAAAGAAAGAAAATGAGAGTGCATGATGCTGAGTCTATACCTGCAGTTGGTTTTGTCTCCAGTCAAACAACTGGTATCAGATAGCATCATTAGAACTACAATCCTGTTAATCACCGTACCCGTTAGTAAGATATGGACAGACATAATTACACAGCAAAAACTGTCCAGGCTCTGCTGACTCCAGTATTAAGACATTCCATGGGAAATGGCAAAAAACAATGTCACGCTGTTTCTTCAACTCATTAATAAGAGTGGTTTTTGCACACTGTTCTTCATGGTATATTAACTTGTGACAGGGGTCAGGGCTACATTAACTTGTAGTAAAAATTACTATAGTCAACAGTGCTATTTGACAGCCTCTTAGGTATCTGCTGCTCTTAAGCTCCTTCTGCAGAGAATGGTATTTTTCAAAGCACAATAAGAAGTGTCGTGACTAACACTGCATTCTACCTTGATTCCCAGCTTCCACTCCGCTGCTCCCCACAGAGCAAGCAATGGCCAAGGATTACAACAAGAAAATAAATCCTTACAGATCAACTGGAATGTGACATTTACAGACGGAAGTTTTCTAATACGAATCACAAATGTGCCCTTCCTTTTACTACTTTCAGGTAGTGTCTGACCTCTGTTTCTCCAGATTTTGGGTGGTTTGAATATATTCACTACCTGGTGTGAAGCCTTGACCTTCCTTTTCTTCTATGAAAACCTAAAAAGCAATCAATTGCTTTCTTGCCAGTGAGTGTCCTCCACTGTTGAAGGAAGGGTGAGTCCCCCAGCAGGCAGTACGTGTGTTCTGAAGGGAGGTTTTGTTGTGCTATGATTACATCATGGGATATGTTGACATCACTGCCTGTAGCTTTGCACTCGTTTTGGATTGCCTCTCTTGAATTGCCACCCCAGTGATGAATACTCCCTCTCCTGTTCCTTACTGCATTTTATTTACTGCAGTCACAGAACTGGCTAGAGAGACAGTCCTTTGGCATGCAAACACAAGTGACCACCTCATGGCGTTCTGTCCTTCCCTTTTCCCCTGCGCAGTTTGATTGTCAGTTGATGTCACTCATTCCCACGAAACCTCTGCCTGCTCTTCACTGCTAAAACTGGTTTCTGAGCTGCCTCTCATGCCTCTGTGTTTAGAACATGCTCTCTGAATAAACTGTCTACTAACTCAACACCCCTGCAAGCCAAAAGGTTGTCACTGCTGTGCCTGCATGGAAAGCCCCTCTGTGATCGCTCCCTTATCTAAGTGTTGTTTATTGCTGGCTACCCCAGCTCACATGGTTGGGTTTCGGTTCTTTGGGGTATCTACATTATATTTGCAACACAACTTAGATCTTCCAGTAAAAAAATGCCCTCATTTATAGGAGACCATCAGGAGTTCAAGGATTCATATTCCCTGTGAAGACATCAAGGATGGAAGTGGGAATACCACAGGAACATGCCAACCACACAGGACAATGTCTGCATGTAACAACAACAGCTCTTGAACACGTGTGCCCTACCCAGCACCCACTGTGGTTGCTGTCCCGTGGATAGCCCTGTCTCTGGAATCATGTATTTCTGTTCCCAGGAGACCACAGAGGAGAGGCGGCGGTGAATTCTGCACGACAGTGAAATCACACACTTCCTCAAACCGACCCTGGCAGCCGTTCATCAGACAGAGTGCGCTCTGAGAGAGAGGTGTCAGCATGATATCTGAGTTTGATTGCCAATTCCAGACAGCACCCTGGAGGGTACAGCCTGCTCTCCAAACCGTTATTCAGGGTTACTTGACGAAGCACTGGTGTCTAGAACCTCTTCTCTGGGCAAATACATTTGAGGGAAAGTTGGTCCTTGTGTGTCAAAGTGACCACGAAAACTCCAC
This sequence comes from Upupa epops, assembly GCA_013397515.1. Lineage (NCBI taxonomy): Eukaryota > Metazoa > Chordata > Aves > Bucerotiformes > Upupidae > Upupa > Upupa epops. Next base: position 128,827 of record VZRI01003769.1, read on the forward strand.
GACTGGCTGTGCAACGAACACTCAGCACTTTGCAGTAGTAGCCTGGTGCCTGGTGAAGCTAGCCAAGAGCCCCTGATGTGCAAGTGGCACTTGCCTTGTTCCGCAACCAATGCCTGCCTGGTGTTAAGGGAGTTGTCCTGGAGATGAGACTGTTGGAAGGCAGTAGAGAGCTGTAAAGCTAAATGCTGTGTTCAAATGGTGAAATACCTTCAAGTCCAGACACTGGCTTCCCTTTCGCTCTTGGCTTTAATCTTAAGGAGACCCGGAAAAACGACTGGGGAAAGAAAGAGAAAGGTGGGAGTAAGACAAGGGAAATGTATTCTGGATACAGAGAGGGGCATAATTACTGTGAGCGATGTCAGGATAGGAGGAGAAACCTTACAGAACCCTGCAGTTATCAGATGGAAGGACCTTTCAGGCCGTGACAAAGCTTGTCATTTCTGGAAGCCCGGAATTTCTCTCCGCAGGGTTAACCCTGGCCTGCGCAGAGCTGCAACAGTTTAATTTCAAGTGCACTTTACAATCAATTTCACAAACCCGTGCGAACCTTATCTGGGCACTTGTGCATTTTTTTCAGACTTGCATTAATTTATCTGAGGTGAATTCCTCCCTGACTTGGGCTGAATCGATAGAAGCCAGGGCAAAATCAATTTCGGAATGTCCAAACAAGTGTTCACATCGGTTTAACAAAATCGATTTCTAAAGTGATTCAAATGAAATTGGTGTAACTTCTGAGCCAAGACAAGCTCAGCTCAGCTAATTTACTCAAATCAGACTCCTTACAAAACCAACCAAAGGGGAAATTCGGGAGTTTCTTTTGGATTAGAAATCTCTCCATTAGAATGGAGGCCTTGGCCGCCTCCACAAAGTTCACAGCCCTTGAAAGGAAATGGTGAACCGAACGAGAAGCGGAGTTACCAGTCTGGCCATCAGAAAGGAGTGGTCTGTCCCTGAGTGCAGGGAAATGCAAGCAGAACTTGCAAAATGCCCAGTAGCCAGTTCACGATCCACCTCATTGCCCCATCATGCAGTCCACACTGCCTCAGTTTGCCCATTTTTCCTAGGGTCTATTTTTGTCCTAGTGATTCTGCTCAGTTTATCACTGAAATTCTTGAATGTTTCTGCTGCTCAGGGAGAGGCGTCTCTCGTGTCACAGCATCTGTTCAGGGCACTCATGAAAGTGGAGCAGGGACAACCGTTTCTCTACCCTAAACAACTTGCAGATGTGAGAGGGCCCTGGCAAAAGAGATGAGAAGAACAGATAAAACTCCTGGAAGGCAGAACAATCCAGGTGAGTAACCAGCAGAGCAGAGATTAGTGGGCATAAAACAATGAAAGCCCTAGAGATTAAAATCAGCCTCTGGCAACTCGTTCGCTTTCACAGTAAACGAGAGTGTATTTGGTGGGATGCATGAGAACCTGAGACCTCTGACCCCTGGTGTCTGGGGGAGTTCCAGGTCTGGGCCAAGGAACAGCAAAGGAAAGCTGTGGGAAGCTGCACTGGGAACGCCACGCTGCACTGGGCAGGTCTGCTGGGGTACCTTTCAGCCTGTCCGTAGCGTGCCCCGCACGCAGCCTTCCTCCACCTGTTCCATCTTACCTGGATCCAAATCCGGGGGTCAAATAGAGCCCTCCAAGTTCCCCGGTGCCAGCGCCGTCGTTGGGATGGTTATTTACTCTCTCTTTTCTCTCCCAAGTGCAGTGGTGGCACACAGGAATCAACAGTAATCTTCCTGCCATCACTCTGTAAGCTATTTTGCGCAGCCTGCTTGCCAGAGTACTCACTAATGAATATGCAATGAGGCGCAAGAAATATTTCTTTATGTTTGAAGCCCCTTGGGCCTTTAATCTTGAAGCCCTTTAAATCCGGGATCTGATTTGTGGTGTGCTCTCATCTGTGCGTGCTGAAGTGCATGCGTTGGTGTCGCTCGTCTGAACTTGGGTGCCTACTCGGGGGGTTTCGTCTGTGTTCAGGCAGACCAGGGGCTTCTGCACACCGGCAGTAAGGCCACGTTTTGCCTATTCCCCGTGGTTTGGAGGACGATGATGACGCACGGTGTTTCTTATGGCAGCTGTGGGGAGTGAAATATCAATGCCTTTTGCAGAAGGGCAGCACAGGTAAAGGACACCTTCCAAGGGCACCAGCCACACAAACCACTGTAAGGGTCCAGAATGGTAGTGGGCTCGGGTGCAGAGTTCCAAGATGGCTCGTGCAGCAAGCAGCTGGGAAACGTGCACCTCAAAAAAAGCATTTTAATCACAGGCAGCTTATGCTCTTAATATGGGAGGGACTTTCCTTCTGCCTGTGTCTTTTGGAAGGCTACTTGACTTCTTGGGCTATGGGGTAATGGGAAGACAGAAGGGAGACAGCAGCGCATGCTGGCAGAGGGCTGTGCCCGTATTCTACTTGCCTCTCTGCTTGAAAATTAGGTGCAGCTTTGGGGTACAGTGCACTTCCCTTTAGCTTTCATTGCAAAAATGAAGCATTAATTCAATGTAGCCTGACAGCCGTGACCTCCATGGAGCCTCTCTTGCTGCTGAAGAAATTCTGTGTGTCCAAGTTTGCTGCTCAACCAGGGACTGGGATAAGAATGAGCAAGGCCTTTCTGTCCAGAGCTGCAAGAGTGAAACCCTCAATCTGTGAGGATGTTCTATATCAGCCTGTATCATTTACTGAATCAAGTTTGCAAGGAAATTGTCCAGTTATTAGCAGCATCCAAAGAGTAAATTCAGACCCAGGTGGGACTGCCAAAAGGCCTGACTGTGTGCTTGCTAAAGAGAGACCTAGCAGCTGTTGGGGCAGATAAACAACCCTACAAAACTAACTTACTACTTCTTACCAAGAATTACTCACCAGTCACATAAAACCAGTGCCAAGAGACAGTTGTTGCCCAGAAGACTTTAACAGTCTAGTGGCCCATGGAGCTCTGCTCTGTCTGCAGAATACAGCATAAAACAGTCATGAACTGGTAGCACCAGTCCTGCTCTCTGGTAGCAGCCCACGTATTTATGGCAGCAATTAAGACTTCAGCTCTTGTACTGCTTTCTACCACTTCTTTTACCACTTCTTTGCTTGAATTTCTGCCTCTCCATGTTCTGCTCACTGATTCCCACGGAGAGCGAGGCATGCGTGAAAGCCTTGTGCTTTCCTCCCATAAAAGCACTTCTGGCACGGAGTTGTTAAAGGAGCGTGGAGATGAGGCAGGCCACTGGAAGGCTACTTGTCAAAGAGGCATGAGACGTGATGACATCTATGGAGAAGCACACCTTCCCCAGCCGACATGGGGCTGAGGAAGCTGCAGAGTAGGTGCAGAACGTGCCTCGTGTGTCCTGAAGTGGGGACAGAAGAACCCAAGCATTCCATAATGATGAGTTAGCACTCAAAACCATTCGCTTTACGAAGGGGTTAGAGTGAGGAAGGTCCTCTTCCCTATTTGTTCCATTCCTGTTGTGTCTACAGGTGCTCCTCAGTGCTAAAACTGAAGGGAGTTAGAGGAGAAAAATTTAGAAGTGAAGAAAAGGGGAAAAAAAGAGATGTAACTGTCTACTACTGTTAGATTAAATTAGACCGTAATGATTACTGTGTGCCTTCACAAAAGACATTTGGTAACATTTAAGATTTCTGCTAATTGAACGAGGTACATTACCATGCAAAAGAATGTTAGTGAAGGTTGAAAAGGACAAACCAACTATTCTCGTACATCACCATAATTATGCAGCCCCATGTTCGAACAATTACATTTATGTAGACCCACTGTTAAAATCAATGTTACTTGTACAGCTAGTCCTTAATCAATGGAATCAGTCAATTTACCATGGTCACATCCTTCTTCTTAATTAAGACAGTGATATCTCTGGAGCACAGGGTCTCAAAGAGATAAATAAGTACAGAGGTTGGGAAATGTCAAAGAGGTGACTCCCTGATTTTACTCTCAACGAACTTGGAAGGAAATAAGACAGTTCCTTCAGTTCAGGGAAGCCGCACAATCTTCTTAAGAGATGGCTTAGCATTCATTAAGAAAAGAGCAGGTAGCAGTGTCTGACAGAAATAGCACTAATGAGCAAAGAGCGCTTTCAACATGCATATCCTTCATAGTCGCAGTCTGAATTATGAAGGTTGTGCCACCTAAGCCAATTTTAATTAGAGCGAGCATGGACCTCTTTGGACAGTTAGCCTTTCTTTCCAAAATCCATTTCAATATGGTGTCATTTTGTTGTCATAATCAAAATGGCAAAGTGATGGAATAACCTACTTAAAATGTCTGCAGTGTTAAAGCAGATATGGCAAACATCCTCTAATGACACATATAATAAGGGTATTACCTGGAGGACTTTGACAGTGCATTCTGTGTTGTCAGCGTAGCTGGAATAATGATAGAGGTCTCCTCTGGAATAGAACACAGGTCTTTAAAGACCAGGTCTAAACTTCCTGTTCTACAGGTAAGCTATTAAACTCCTGTGCACAGAAGGAAAACACAGATCTACTGAGCTGCCAAATGCAACCAGTGATCAGAACTCTGGAGGGGTTCTTCCCCCTCTGCAAAGCCAACTTGAAATGTCAAACGGAGATTGGTCAGTCCCTCCACAGTAAGACACACAGTGAAGACTACTCCATAAAGTGGGACAAACCAGGAAGCCGCTTATACCTGTCTATTTATAAAGGAAGGACCTTGCCAATTCTGTCCGACATGACATGATTATGGTACAAGAATAATCATAGATTAGATTTCGAGTTGGAAGAGACCTGCAGTGGTCATCTAGTCCGACTGCCTCGCCTCTTCAGGGCTGACTGAAAGCTAAGGCATGTTATTTGGGGTGTTCTCTAAATGCCCCTTAAACACCGACAGCTTTCAAATGCACAAAGGAATTCTCACCCTGACAGGCTTTAGCTCTTGCAGTTCTAACACCTCTGTGCTAACAGTTTTAGGGGCACAAAAGCCACCTAATTGGAATTGGTCTCTTTTTAACATCACAGGATTGCAGAATCATTTTGGATGGAAGCGACCTGCAAGACCACCAAATCCAATAATTCCTTCACAATTCCCAACCCAGTCCTTGACCTGTGAGTGAAATCAGGTGGAGTCCCGGTGGGTGCCTGTCTGTTTTACCAGGTGCTGTTGGAAAGGTTTGAAATCTGGCCGCAAACATCTAAAAACCTTGTTTAAACATGGGATTCAGGGCTAGAAATTCATGCCTGGGTGGCACAATGCTGCACTGTGAGAATAACTTGTAAGCTCAGCTGAAGGATTCCAAAAACAAAGGTAGCTGAAGGCCAAGTAACTTGCCACAGCCTTGCAGCTAGAGTGCTATGCAGAGCCAAATACACAGAGAGGATTCTGACTCAAAAGGTTGACCTCTGGACATTTTCAGTTTGGTTTTCGCCCATCAGTAAAACCAAAAGGATATTAAACCCCAACTCTGTGCTTAAGAACACACCCAACAAACTTCTCACAGAGAAGCAAAAAGGTGGCCTTATTCTTAGGAGAGGACAAACCAGGAGAGTTGGCTGCTCCTTGAAGCGTTGCCTGCAAAAACACTGTTGAAAACCTGCCAAGAAAAATGAGACCTTTTCCTCAGAGCACACCACTAAACCCTTGATTTGACCTTCTGTCTCCACAGCTAACGAGGACAAACCCACTGAACGTTACGAAGGTGTGCTAGAGGAAAGCAGAGCTCTGTGACACCGATGGGCAACAAAGTCGTAAACTTGTTGGTGCACAGTTCCCACAGACCAATGCGCAGCGTGAGGGAAGGTTCCAGTGCCCATCAGAACAGAAGGTCTGTCCCAGTGGGTTATGGCCATGGTGACAAGGAGCAATCTCTGCTCTATCTTACGCAGCTTGTATTGTGTTGGGTTCGTAGCGATCTCTGACCACAGGAATATTCTCTCCCTTTAGTGCAGTACTGAGTGAATGCACTTATGTCTTAGATGTGCTTCGAGAATTTCAAGTCAGAGTAGAGAAAGCTGGTGTTGATGGAAACTGTTATCTGAGACTGAGGCCAGAAAACATCCCTGCTTGTGACTACCTATAACACCGTGCCTATCAATTCAGTTTGAAGCTTGCTGCAGAAAAAGCCGTAAGAGGAAGATTCATGCCATCATACAAAGATGATGCTGTAGAATAATTCTTCTTCCCTCTCTCTCCATAATATGATTTGGAACTCTGTTTAACTTCCCTAATCTATTTATTTCTACATCTCAGGTATGCTGGTGAAAGCCCAAACTATAAACTTGAAATGGAAGCAATTTAATATTTGGGGAAAATTACAGTTAAAAAGGGGGATGATTTTCACAGAGCTTTCTGTAAAGAAAAAGAATTAAGAGATAAAAGCCAAGAAAGCTGCAGGGATTAAAGAAGATATTTTATAAATCTGAAAGCAGCTGTTCAGCCATATGTGCTTACCTTCTCATTTTTTCTCAGCTAGCACTCCTACCCTGGATCTCTACCAAGCTGGCTTGGTTTTAATCCAGCAGTATCATTGCCTGAATAACCAATCCCCTTCCGATCTTCGCAGTGGAACCAGCGGTGAGGAGGCTTTGCTGCAGCAGGATAAAGCACACAAATACTTTGTTTTCTTTAATTTATTTTAAACCCTGCAGATTTCAGCATCTTGTAGTTTTTCAAGATCGTGAATGCCTTGAGCAACTTGGCCATGAACCTCACAGCCTATGGCCACCCTACAGCAGAGCTTTCATCATGCTGCACTTCCAATGTGGTTAGTAGCCCCAACGCTCATGCCCTCCGTTCCGGGCAGGACGCACACTCGTCATTACCATCCATCATTGTTTATAACTGTGCTGGGGGGGGAAGTGAAAGTCAACGTTTACTTACTTTGTTGATCTGAGACAGCAGCAGCACCTGCGCGGGTTTCAACACGATGCCCCCATAAATACAAGTGCTCTAACTGCAGACAGAACTATGAATAAAATAACCTGAAATGAGAGCCAGATATTCCCGAATGTTCACGAAATTCCCATTCCGCTCTCAACAGCACCTTTTGGCAGAGCTCCGTGTGAGCTATCATTTCGCACAAACTATCTGGGAAGCTGCTAATTTATGTAGGATGCTGTCAGGCCCGCAGTTTGTTATGTCAAGAAGGCATTTCTTATAGACTGATTTAATTTCTTTTATACTGAACTCTGGGAAGACTGCTCACGCTTTTGTCCTTCTGAGCACTTCTTAACAGAAGAATATGACAAATGGTAGCAGCAGGAGAAAGACACTGCATTTGGGAAAGGAAAATGAATCGCTGCACATTCAACAATGGATCATACCCAAAGTGTTCGTAGCCTTGCATACTTCACATTCAATGGTCAATCTTTGCACAAACCATTGTCTGAGCTATAGGTTCCCCAATTCATTCATCACAGCATAACTCTATCTTCTGCATTTCGAGAAAATTACAGAAAATAAAACTGCAGTAAAACCAAAAAGCTGGAAAAAGAGATGACACCCATGACAACATTAAAAGGCAGGGTACTGGAGGTGTGCAGCCTTCCATTCAGCTTAACATTAATGCAGCCTAAGATAGATGTCCGCTTGCTTCCTAATGCAATATCCATGAGGCAGCCCATTAGGGGTAGTACAGGTTTGCTCCACTCTTAGGATACAAATAATAGAGACCACTTTCAGGTTGAGTTGAAAGAACTAGGCAGAGAAAAATAAGGACATGAAATATTTTCGTACGAGCCAAATGTTGGCCTCCTCATCTGCACGTGTCTCGATGCAGACACAGTCACAGCACACAACGCAGAGTCCAGACTCACATACAGGGCTCTTCCCCCCACAGTGGATCAATCAAAACCTTCTGGTTTGGGCGCTGAAGTGACTGTAACCAAAACAAGCTATGACTTTGCAGTTTAGTGCCACTGTTAATGAACTCTGCTTCACACCAAGTATAATCCAGTTGAAACGGCTCATCTTCTCATCTGGTTTTTGAGCAGTGATGCATTCTGCACATCCTGATTGCAGACTTGCCAGAAACATTAATGCCAAGATATGACACCAGATCTTGAGAGGTTTCCATCCAAGTTTCGTACTTGGGAGGTCATGTAATTTACTCAAATTCACTTAGTCATCCGTATTTTGAAACCCTGCAGCTGCCACCGAATGGAGCCACCCTTCATTTTGGTTCATCACAACCAGCTTCTCTGAAATCAAACGGCATGCAAAACTATTCTCTCCTCTATGGTGATGTATTCTTTTATGGAGCAGGAGACATTTGTGCTCCTGTGCTCCTCTTCTCTGGAAGTACAATGGTGTTCTGAGAAAGGTCTGCACAGTTTTCATCCCATATGTCTACAATCCAGCACCCACTGAGCAACTCTAAAGCAGCTGTTAGAGGTTTTAAGACTCATAGAAAATGAATTCATTCCACTTACTGCAGCAGCCGAGGGTGATTGGGGCAAGGCAAAGCACTGAAACAACAGTGTGAAATCAGAAGTTACTAATGAAGTACTCTGACCAGGGACTCTTCTTTCCAGACCTCAGCAGTTTGCTGAAATAATGAGAAATCACTTTAGACAAGTTCTGCGAGTCCGATAAATACGTCACGCATGAAAACACAGTGTAAAATACGGCTGTTAGCTTGGGCTTGAGCAAAAAGGAACGGCTCCTTTGATAGCAATCCTTCAAGTCCTGTTACTTTGAAGGTGGTCCTTGCTGTGGTTCATTACAGAGCGAGAACTCTACGGAAACAATTCCAAGAGCAAGCGTCAAACACCAGAAAACAGTTGTGTGCTGAAGGAGAGGCCGGGAGAGGCAGTTCAGAATGGGTTTTGTCCTCTTCTCCCTCCCGTTTTGTCCCATCAGACAGAACACTGAACATGTATTGGCACATCTTGGGCACCACACAGACTAGGGCAGAACTTACTTAGGTCTACACCTTTCATGTTAGAGGTACCTGAAAACCTTTTGTGGAGCAGTGACTTAGATAATGGAGTGACTGTGTTGGCAAATGTGGCTGCTTGACTGCTTGTGCACAGTCAGCAATAGACTGCCCATAGTCCAGCTCTCAGAACTGTGAGAAAAAGTGGGAATGCTGGCTAAAATATGGGGCATGAGCCTTGAACAATCAAAGGCCACAGAGAAATGAGAGAAGATACCTGCCCTTTGTGCACAGGAGAGCTTGATGCACAATCGTTTGATGGCTCACACGATCGCAATTGCTCATAAACCGGAGTCTTCCTGTGGTGGCCAGTGCCATGTACCACCCCTGCTAGTCACAGGTCCGTTGGCATGATCACAGGTGGTTAGCAAATGACAGTAGAGTCATAAGGCAACTGGTTTTCAAACTTCATGTAAAATGCACTTGCAGCCTTGGAGACTAATTCTACTGGAGTCATTAGACTAATATTCGAGCCACTATCACAAGAATTTAAATAAGGAGATGCAGCCAAGTCAGAGGGATGGCTGATGTGAAGACTGCTCTCTCTCTCACAAGGATCAGCGTTTGTGCTCTTACACATAAATACGGAGACCCAATCAAGTGAGGAAGAAGCATGTTTGCCTAAAGGCTGCCAGCCTGGTAAGGAGAGCATTACATTAAGAGTGACTTCAGTGGGCAGCTGGCGACTCATAATCAAACAAGGAAGCTGTGGAAGACTCACGAAAAGGAGTCAAGGTAGTGTGGACAAGAGATACTCTCTGATCAGCAAAACTGCTGAAAGAGACGTGTAGGGAAATGCTGATGGGACTTCGTCATGAAATACTACTCAGGATAGAGAACAGTCCAAGGCAGGCAACACTGGCATAAAAATCTGCTCCAGATCATGAGACAAAGCAAGTGAACCTTCCTTAGACAATTCCAAGAGGCTGCTCTTCTTCAGGCCCTGGTCTTCATGAATGGTTTGAACCACTGGTGTCCACCCACATGAGAAGGTGCAGGCCATCCAAGGGGTTTCTGCAGTGCACTGATAAATTCTTGACACAGGTGGCTGAGGAACCAACAAGGGAGATGCTGCCATGTGTCCTACTTAAAACTATCCATGAGCAGCTGATCAGTGATCTGAAGGTCAAGGGCACTCTGGGTTGCAGAGGCTACAGGATTGTGTTGTTCAAAAACATGAAATTAGGGAGGCCATCACAGCCCTAGACTGCAGGAGGGCAAACTATGTCCTGTTCAAGAAACTGAGTGCAGAATCCTTTCTGATACTGCAGGTTCAAGAAAGGTCCTCCCTAGTGTGCAGGAAAACAAGCGCATGGGGCAGAGCAGGGGCAGTAAAGAAGAGGGAGCCGAGAGTGAAGGACCCAGCGTCAATGAGCACAAACTGAACCACAGTAAATTCTTGCGAAAAGGATGTGGAGGTGACTGGAGTCTGTACAAGGTTGCCCAGAGAAGCTGGAGAGACACAAAACAGACCTGAGCACAGTCCAGAGCAGACTAACTGACTGTGCTTTGGTGCTTTGAGCAGGGGGTTGGCCTGGCTCTCCAGAGATGCCTTCCAACCTCAGTCTTTCTGTGGCAATGTCTTAAAACCTAAAAGGACTACATTTATGAGGTGATGCGCATGAACACCTCACGACATGGAATGGTTTAAGCTGTTTGCCCACACACACGTGCAGCTAAAAGAAAGTCCAAAGGTGTAAATGAACTCTCCTACAATACAGAACGGTGACCAAGTGTCTTGGGTTGTGGAATATAAGTTTGTATTCTATTCTCATCTGTTGGGAGCGGTTGGGAGGATATGTGGTTTTATTTCTTGCATGGGATGGGAGGAGGTAGCGGGGGGGCGCTCGGCGGCGCGGGGCCGCTCCCCGGGAGCCGCTGAAGCTGCGGCGCCTGCTTGAGGGGGCGCTTGGGAAAAGCGCGCGCGGCGGCAGCGGCGAGGAGCTGAGGGGGGGCTCGCGCGCTCTACGGGGTTTCCCGTTCTGGGGACCCTGCGGTGCCGAGCGAGAGCCGCTTCGAGTGCTTTCGGTGCCGCTTTCTCTCCCACTGCTGCCGTGCTGCTCCACGGCATCCGGCCTCCCTCCGGGACCTTCTGTCTACTGCCCAAAGTCCCCACTGTTTCCCGCGCCGAGCAGAGCTGCTGCTGTGGCTGCCCGGCTCCTGGCTACCGAGACACCAAGGCCAGGCTTCATTCCTCTTACGCTTAAGAGAAAATGATGGTGTGATTCCTTTCACAGGAATGAGCAGATAATGGTCTAATTTCTCCCTGAAAAAGAAGCAGTAGGATGGAGCAACAGATATTTGTGCTTCTCTGCTCTGGAAGTACAACAGCGTTCATGAGAAAGGTTTGCACAGTTCTCATCCCACATGTCTACAATCCAGCACCCACTGAGCAACCCTAAAGCAGCTGTTAGAGGTTTAAGACTCACAGAAAATGGATTCATTTACAACTACCATCAGTTTTAAAGCCATGTTTATCTGTTCCCTAATCCCATCTACCTGGGGAGTGATGGTGCAGTGATGATTTACAGAGCGGGTCCCCAGCTCTAGTCACAGAGACACACCATGGAGGCAGAGATTTCCCCCAGGTCTGTGATGGATTTCTACAGGATGGAAAGGGTTTAAAGGGTTTCCACCATATTTGTCCCTTTGCTGCTCTGTGTTTTTAAACTCCCTTCCAATGGGCTGCATCTAATAAAGTGCACCCTCCAAAGTCTCACGTAGAGATGAGTTTCTAGATTTCCATAGAGAAAACATAGAAAACCTATGTGAACCCTCCACATACAGATCCGGGGTGGTGGCACTGCTGCGCTCCCCACAAAGCAGAAAAGATCAAATTAAGAGTAATTCATATTTATAAGGACTCCATTCCAGCAAGAAATTGAACCAAGAAGCTTTGGGCTCAAAGTGGTGGGGCCTCCTGCTGAGATAAGAAGGAAAGACTTTGTCTGTCTCCAGCCAACTAACTAGGTGTCACATATGATGTTCTTGCTTTAATGCCTGCCTTACATACGGTGCCTGATAACTGCACGGATAAGGGGATAGAAATATGTGTCACAAAACACTAGCAGCATGTGAGTGGGATATGCATAAGTGAATGGATGTGAGCGGCTCCTTTCTAGGCCAGCAGGCTTTCTGTCAGTCCTTCATTATGTGTGAGAGTAATCTTCAAACACGCAAGTCTTCCCTTGAAGAATATATTAGCAAAATAAAGATGTATAAGGTTCTATGTCATAAAGAGGGCTTGACTTTAAGAGCAGTTTGTGCCGCTTGGGAAAGTATAAATCAATGAAGTGCTGATTATGAAATTAATGCTCTGCTCCAGAGATTACAGGGGGATAGTGCAAAATGCAATGATTAGTGTATTGGTAAAGAGACGTAATCAGCACGTTCCCCTTTGGTTGTGACTCTGCCTTAAAGAGCTTTTGATTATTTAGAATTAAAACCAGACAGAAACAAAGCAAACATCCACCCCAGCCTAAAAAACCCTCAACAAAACAAACCCCCCTTATTCTACCTTCTCCTTTGTTCTAAAGGTTTAGCTCTGACCTTTAATTGGAAGCCAAAGATGGGCAATGATCAGAAGTTATGTCGGATGAGTGAAGGGATTTCGTGTTCAAAAAGACAATTTCATCTGCAGGATTGGGAGTAGGAGTGATGGTTGGTTTCATAGGATCATGGAATCACATAGGTTGGAAAAGATCTTCAAGATCATCGAGTCCAACCATTGACCTACCGTGTCTTAGGCTCCATAACTACATGACTTTTAAACATATCTGGGAGTGAAAATTCACCCTCCTCCCTGGGCAGCCTGTCCCCGTGACCCTTTCCATATAGCAGACTTTTCTATTGTCCAACCTGAGGTTGCTCTGGCACAACTTGAGGCCATTTCCTCTTCTCCTGTCACTTGTCACTTGTGAGGAGAAAACTGCACCCACCCCTCTGCAACCTCCTTTCAGGAGGTCTCCCCTCATCCTAAATAGCCTCAGCTCCCTCAGCCACTCCTCGTAAGTCTTGCTCTACAGCCCCTTCGCCAACCTCCAGCAGCTTGCTGCAGCACCTCAATGTCTTTCTTGTATTAAGGTGCCTGAAACCAAACAGCACTCCTCATGTATCTGTGCCATTCCACAATCTTTGGTAGGGTGCAGAATCATAGGGGAGACCTCAAACAATGAGAGGGGGGGAAAAGGGTGCTTTTGGCACCTCTCTCAGGCTAAGTTCTTAGGAAGGGTTACCGAGCCACCATGAAGTTGCTAAGAATATTCATGATCCACAATGTGTGCTTATGAGTGGAAAGCAGAGAGAGAGAGAAAGCATGGAGAACCAGGAACTAGCTGAGCAGTTAGTTCTTCAGCAGGACCTCTGGGTATCTCCCAAGAATGCAGTCAAAGAATCAAGCAGAGGAAATAGATTGCATCCTACTCGTGTCTTGAGTCATATCCCAAGCAGTCAGCCATCGCACAGGAGGAGCTGCTGTGGTGACAGAAACACAGCGCAACTGCAAGATGCTTGCTGGAGCCCTGGGATGCCTACAAACAAATGCCTTTGGAAGCACCACCCAGACTGTGATTTGGGAATCATAGCTGTAACAAAATGTGTTTGGCAAAGAGACCAAGGAAGAACATCAAGACAAAGTATTTTAGGAAAAAGAAACAAAGAAGGGTTGAGAAAAGGCGAGGGAAGGAAATCCAAAAGGGAGACAACCCCAAATTATTAGACAAGTAGAAACCCAAATTGCAAGCAGCGGAGGAGTGAAACTGCAGCAATAAACTCAATAAGGGGGTCCTACCCTGAAATTCTCAGCGCACTGAGGATCCTCATACACGCAGAGACCCAGTGTATTCAGTAACAGCCGTGGTACAAGGAGGTTATCGAGGAGGTGGTATCAATAGGTCATGAAGAGCTTTCAGAGGAGAGATTGTTTACCCTTATTGCAGAAGATAAGGAGAAAAGAAGAAGATCCAAAGAGTGGTAGAACCATCAGACATGGGCTGTGAAGACAGTCTTGCAATAGCATGAGGATGAAGAACATTGATGTCAAAGCCGTTGACCAGGGTTCAAGATTACAGGAGTGCCAGAGAGATTTACAGTCCTGCAGCTGAGGACAAGAGTCCTACCTGAGCGATGTCATGGGCAAAGCAAGTGACAAGTGAATACTCCCTGTTTCTTTTTCATTCAGCATTATCACGTTGCTTAATTCTTACCCACCTTTCAGTGTGCTATCCTGTGTCTTTCCTGAGCGTGTCAATGAGGGTTTTGCTCTGACACCAGTGCAGTGTTGAAGACTGAGAAGGACCTGGTGAGAGAATACACAAGATATCTGTAAATGAGCAGTCAAAGGGCAATTCACCTGGCTACGTCTGTAGCTAACAGTCCTAAGTAGGTACCAGTCTTGTTCAGTTCACAGGGCATCCCTGGAGGCAGCTGGCCTACAGATTCCCCTATGTTTGGAAGCATTTACCAGCACGTACAGTGAAAATGGAATAGCTTTCCTTTCTTGACTTCTCTCATCCCGTTTGTGTTCTCATGAGTGGTTTCATCCTGCGTTTTGCTGTTCTTTCATCATTTTTCTATTTTCACTTGTTCCTTTAATGATATCTAGGTTAACATCTCCCTTGTCCTATGGCTCTGTGAAGTGAACCTTAATCTTACAGAAAATTGCATGAAGCAAGATCATTCCTCTTGAAAATTTCTGTAAAACTATTTCATTAAATTACCATTAATTTTATTTCACAAATCAGCACTTTGAATCAGGAGATCATTTTTCTGTCAGTGCCTACCAGCTCCACTTGTCACTGCTCTTAGCAGGACACTGGAATCCAGTGGCACCTGCACAGCCCATCTCTGAAACAAGCATCCCGAGAAGCCGTTCTATTTCTAAGCAGCAGTGGTAAGGATGAATCACCAGGGGGCTTGGTAAAATTAGCCAAGCACTGAAAAGCACTGAGCACCTGCATGGGATTCAACTGAACCAAGACCACTCTCCTACCAACCACTTCTGTGTCAGAGTCTTCTCCCCTGGTCCAGCCCTCCACCCAAGACTTTCTGACATTGTCAGTACAAAGTGGATGCAATCTGAAACGAACGCGCTAGCTCGGTGTCCAAGGAGTGCTGTGACTGAACCTGCCTTTCTCTGGGGACTTCCCTCTAGTCGCTTCCACACATCTGTAAACAACTGGGAGGAGCTAGCAGCTGCTGCATTCAGGAGGCGAGGAACCCCCCCAGCATTCCTGCTGGATTACTGATAGTTGTCACACTGCTCCTGACCGTGCTTTACCAGCCATTACCATATTAACGCCTTCAGATATAGTTTACTACTCAAATGGCAACCAGACAAGACCAGGAAATTAAAGAATGTTAAAGTCTTTCACTTCCTTTTAAAAATCTTTGATGCTGATATTTTTTGTAAATACAGAAAATGATCCTAATGCAGTTGAAGGAGGAGCTGTGCGGAGGTGTGCCTCCTACTGGATCCTAAGTGAGGAGAAGTGACCTACTTTAATTTTATTCATTATCTCTAACTGTTATTAGAACCTGTATTTGACATCTGTGGGTATTATTTGATCTTTTCAAACCACATTCATTCTCATTAAGAAAGCCCCAAGACATTTTCTTTCAGAATATTTTTCAAATATTCCGAGATTTTGCTTGTTATGTGAAATGTGACAGCACTTTCAAGTTCTTTATTAGAGTTTTTTCGATGGCAAGAACCAATTATCCCTTCACAGTACTCGTGTCTAGTTTTGAACTCAATATTTAAGCAATTAGCATCTGTATCTGTAAATGAATACATCTATATTGCTAATGTGGTTTTAATCATACAAAACGAGTAAGAACAGCCCTTTTCACTGTTGCTAAATGTAAAGAAATGTTTATTTAAAGTTAAATTAAATTAAACTCCGAGAGGAAGAGCAATGGAGATGATTTTTTATCTCTCTTCAGCTTTTTTTCCTGACAAAGATAATTTAAATGAATATTCTTTTTTCAACCAGATTTGTCTGTTTTACACAAATTGAACTTATTTTCTTACTTTTAAACTCAGTAATTGCTGACTCTATAGACATCTTCAAGACAGCCTCAAAGCCATTAAAGGAGTTTGAACCTTTAACACAAAACCCAGCATTTTGACTTAGAAATACGCGGAGCGCTGTGCTGGACGTCATTCAGGCCACAGTTAAGTATCTGGGCTACATGTTATCACGACTACACAGTGACTGATGTGGGTTCTACTGTTCCTTAGATGATAAAGATCCCTTTTTGGGAAGTGTCGGATAGTTCAGTAGATGAGAGAAACTAATCTGGACTTCTAAATGCATCTCCTCAGTAAATGGTGCAAAACAGCTCTTCTGGCAAATGAAAACGAACTTCTTCTTGTAGTTTTCTCTCTCCCCTGCAGCAGATGAGCAATAACAGCACTGTGCAACACAGATTTGAGTTCATTATTACCTTCTGAGCTAATCAGCAGTTAACAGGTTCTTTCTCTCATGAATAAAGATTCTATACATATTTTAGGTCCACTTGCTGATAAGGTGATGGGTGGGTTCACCTGACCTGCAGATGGCTGTTGTTACATCCTCTTCATGGAGATGGTCTTGAAATGTCTGCACAGAAATGCTAGAGAGGGAGGCAGCAACGTTGAGGGTAGAAGAAAAATCACTACAGTTGCACGGAGGCTTCTGTTCAGTGCAAATGTTGTGTAATACTCACCTCACTGTATGGCTTCTCCTGGGGTGCAGAGATCACTCTTACCTTACAGGTAAAGGTCTCTTTCCTCCCTAATCTTCTTAGAAACAGTTGAACTACTTCAGCCTGTCCAGCCTGAGGCAGAATTCAACCCAGGAAATTTCAGCCAACATTACTCAAGTCTGAAAATGCAACCAACAGCTGGAAAAGGGGTCTTCTACCGCAAAGTACTCACGAGCAGTTACAGACATCTCCACTGGAATTCTTCATGGTGAGGGTTCCGGAGCACTGGACCAGGCTGCCCAGGGGGGTTGTGGAGTCTCCTTCTCTGGAGATGTTACAGACCCCTCTGGCTGTGTTCCTGTGTGACTTGATCTAGGTGATCCTGCTGTGGCAGGAGGATTGGACTGGATAATCTTTTGAGGTCCCTTCCCATCCCTGAGGATTCCATGATTCTTTCTGTTTATTTATAAATTGGAAGAATTTTACTCCAAATATACAAGTTTCAGCTTTTTTCCTCCATCACTTAGTACAAAATTCCTACTTTTAGCCACATTGAGAAAGCACCTACAAAAGCAAAAAGCCTGTAGTTTATTCTAAGAGGCTTAGAACTGACAGAAAACTTACCTGTTCAGCCTGAGGCTCTGTGCCCAGGTCATGTTTGTTTCACACAGGCCCTGTGACCTTGGCTGCTCTCTTAGAGAACACAGGTGTCATCAGGAGAAATTTCAGGGGGTTCTTGGTGCACTCAGTGGAGAAGCGGTCTCCCTGCTTAGGTGACCTGATGTGTTGGGCGTATCCTGGAGCCTTACTTTTCCTCCTGATTTCCATTGGTTACCTAATTAGTTACAGCCAGATAATTTGGCAGGGAGGAAGGCATCGATCACTGTGACTGATCTGGAAGGAGAGAAATCATGAGCAGTTTTTCTTATGACTAACACTACCAGGACATACATGTGAATGATCTGAGTAGGTGAGGCTGCTTGACATCCTGGTATCTGAGGCACACATTCACCCTACACGCTGTTTACTTGGCTTCATTAGCTCTTCAGCCAGAATTTCACACCTTGTTGGCTACTTTCCCAAAAGTTATGCCTCTGGATTTACTAAGAAATAGCTACCTGTCCACAGAGTCTCAAATCAATGTTCAATACCTTCAGAAAAGCATGATTGCTCCCACAGAACTACAGAGAAATTGAAAGAAAGGAGACAAAGATGTAAAGCAGCAGCGTTACCCGCCTGCCCAGGCTTGCCTTTGCACTCTACTCCGCATGTGTTGTTACAAAGGGATGAGTAACACGCTGAAACTGCGATTAGTGCTCCAGAAAGGTGGCTGTCGGAATAACTGGTGCTGGAGGACTTGGCCTCTGCAATGGAGTTGGCAGCAGAGATTCCAGAGTGTCCCTTAGCAGATGTCACACGCTTCAGAAAGCTCAGGCACTGTTTTCTTAACGACTCTGTCCGGGTATTAATGGGCATTGCCTGTGTATGTGTGGAAGAGGCTGGAGATTTTCTCTCTGTTGAAAGTTTAGGGCTGGTATGAGCGACTATGAAAGTACAGGAGATGTTTCCTAAGGAATACAGCCACCTTGAATAATCCTGGGAGGTTTTTATCTCCCAGTCAAATCTTAATGACTGTATTTTGAAGCATTACAACAAATTTTAAACGCCATTCATCTCCACATCATTTAATGAGAGTGCTCTCTGCCCAGTCCTTGCCCATGCAAAAACGTGGTCTGCAGGTTGACAGGGTACTGCTGAACAGCCTGCGAATTGGCTTAAAAGTGACCAGAGTCGAAGCATCCATCAGTCAGTAGCAGTGCCCTCATAGGTCACCACGGCTGTCAATTTCAATCAAGTCTGTAATTAAATACATCACCGATATAGATTTTGTGTAAGAATGTCACTTGTTCTTCAGACGGCTGCTCCTAGGACAAATCGCACTTCAGTGTCGCTGAATGTGCCTTCTGCATCCAGTTTTTAAAAGCAGGGTAACATCTCCATCCATCTCAGTCTAATTTGCTGAGTGGAAATCTGTTTAACTAACACTGCGGCCGAACGCTGCTTTCAAACTCCGTGCGTGTGCTTCCCCTGTGCAGGGCTATGGGAGGTGGTTTATGGCTTCTCTTTACACTCATCTGCTGGTATTATGCTAAAAAGAAAGAAGGGAGGAAGGATAATCTCATCAAAAGAAAGAAGAGTTGTTCTCATCATCTGTGTTTAGAGCTACTGTGCTTCTTGTTGAGACCCGAGGAGATGAATGGTGAATTGTGACTTGCCTGCTCTGGACAGAAACACCGGGCATTTTCAAAGTTTAAAGAAGGGGAACCCCCCAGCCCATCGGGTGCTTTTCAGCATCACGGTCTTCTCTTACAGTTGCCACTAGACTGGAAAAGCCCAAAACAAAGCTGAATTACCAACACATATTGCCTGCTGTTTGATTTAGTCTTCAGCTAGGCTGCAGGAAGCAGGTCCCTGGACAGGTAACCTGCAGTCCTGTAGCCCATGCGCATTCCCAGGAAGGTTACCCGGTAGGCAGAGCAGAGGCACACTGCCTTATTCTAAAGACAACTGCCAGGATCCTGCTAGCAGATTATAACTCCCTTATGATGGAAAATCTTTGGTAGCTGACCCCCTGCTGCCAGGAAGCAGTAGTCACTCCGAAGGGGAAAGTTCTCCATATTTCTTTCCCCAGAACTAGGTGGGTGTGACCTTGAAATCTGCCAGACTCACAACCATCTTGTGAGGTGCAGTTCTGCAGCCTAGGAGATTATAAGGGTACTGTCACTGGGTATTCCAAGGGGAATTCTGATGGATGGGGGGGGAGCAGATATTTACTGCATGCAATAGTTAGGTTATGGCAGGCTGGTTTGCTCACCTCTGTAAGCAGCACTATACAGTTATGGGCATCTGGGAGCAGCTGGCACCCTTAGCGACTGCAGCTGGAATGAAGAAGCTCTCAACAGACTGGAATAGTTAAATAACAACAGGCTTTTGTTTGTCAGCATCATGCAATTCTTAAGGTCTGCATCAAAGAGAAGGAAACACAAGGCATCTACAGTAAAGTAAAACCAGCAACAATAGCCCAGTTATATGCCACACAACCACAGACTGTTAGGAATTAGAAGGGACTTTGAAAGATCATGCAGTCCAGTCCCCCTCCCAGAGCAGGGTCACGTAGATCTAGTCACACAGGAACAGTCCAGGTGGGTTTTAAATGTCTCCAGAGAAGGGAGAATCCACAACCCCCGCTGGGCAGCCCCTTCCAGGGCTCTGTCGCCCTCACTGTGAAGAGGTTTCATCTCATCTTTATGTGGAACCCCCTCTGTTCCAATTTACACCTATTGCACCCTATTCTGTCATTGGGTGCCACTGAGCAGAGCCTGGCTCCTTCCTCCTGACACCTGCCCTTTCCATATTGATCAACATTCATGGGGTCACCCCCTCAGGCTCCTTTTTTTCAAGCTAAAGAAACCAAATTCCTCCAGTCTTTCCTCATAAGGGAGATGCTCCACTCCCTTCATCATCTCTGGCTCTTTGCTGGACTCTCTCCAAGCAGTTCTGTATCCTGGATCTGAGGGGTCCAGAACTGCACACAATATTCCAGCTGTGGTCTCTCCAGGGCAGAGTAGAGGGTAAAGAAACCTCTCTCTCGATCTGCTAACTCCTCCTTTCTATGAGGGAAATGTCCTACAAGGGAAATGACTGTGTCTCGTCGAATAGCAGAAGGATCATAAATAAACAAGGGCACAGAACAACCATCCTCTAAATAATGGCAGTGTCAGAAAAACCTAGAGAAAGACTGATAGGAACATCTTTTAAGATTGAAGAATAGAATGGAATGGAATAGAATAGAATGGAATGGAATGGAATAGAATAGAATAGAATGGAATAGAATAGAATAGAATAGAATAGAATAGAATAGAATAGAATAGAATAGAATAGGATTGCATCACAGTGGAAGTTCAATAGGGAATTTGAAAGGCTCGTTGCAGTATTGGTTCCTCAAACTGAAAATCTTTAACATCACGGGTTGACGAGAGCATGTGCCTCAGTTAAATCCAGCAATAGCTCAGGGTCTATTTGCGTTTTCTAAATTGGCAAGGTAAAGAGAAAACTTTGCCAGCTCACACCAAGAAATACGAATGTTCCTAAAACAATGCAAATTCAGGAAAATTCAAGAGATAAATCTTTTTGGATGAAGCAGTGCTTCATTTAATTCATAAATCAACACAAACATTCGCTGCTAGCCAAATATTCCTGCACAGTTGGCAGTGTTTTGCTGCAGTTGCTATCTGCAGTCTCCTTTAGTCTGTGAACTTGCTGTTTACACGTTTTACAAGCCCATCAAAAATACCATCATGTTCCTTTCAGTGCAATAAAATTGTTCTTCCCACTTTCAAGTGACTGATGTCTTACACCAGGGTAGGTAGGACAGGACAGTGCCTTCTTTCTCATCCCCACTGCCCTGCTACCTGCATTTGCAGGGGTGCGACACACTCTTCTTGAAGCTGTTCTCCTTTGGCCTCAGGGACCCTCTCCTTTTGCACTTTTTTCCCTGTGTTTCTCATAATTTCTGAGGCATTCTCTTTGGCAAACCCTGCTCGGGAGCACCTCTGAACTCTGTCCACTTCTCCCTACTTTTCGTCTCTAGATGATCTCAAACACAAAGAGAGGGTCATCAAACCCAAACACTGACCTCTAACCAATATTGGAGCCAAGTCTCCATCTCCTTATGGACCTTCAAGCAGACCTCTTACTTCCATGCTCAGGCTACGAGGTAGACACACACAGGCAAGGACAGCTATGTGCATTCCAAAATGTAGAAGCGGGAGATAGGCCTCAGAGGAGATCCTTTCTGTCATCTCTAAAGCGACTTCCTTATTCATCTTCAGCATCCTAAAACTCACTTGTGTGATGCCAACGCAGCCTGATAAATGCTGGGTCCCAGATGTGCTGCCTTTGCTGCTGCCTCCTCCTTTCTTTCTCTCCTGCTCTTGAATTCAGTAATTATCTATTTTTTTCCCAGTGTTTGCCTGGTAAAATCCCAGGGCATAAAACACCGGTAGTGCTCCTACAGAGAGCAGTGGCATGAAGTCCCAGATTTCCACTGCATCATACAGGAGCCATGATGGCAGAGTAAGCTGCTAACGATCACCACTCAAGCGTCTGTACTACTGCAGAATTTGTGCTCCCAGTTAACAGATGGGATTGGAAGAACAACCAGCACTGGTTTGGGAATGTACCAAGGCACCTTTCCTTTTCCTTGGAAAAGATGCACACTCCTTCAAGGCTGGGACAACAGAAAAGAGCACAGCCATTACCAGGGTACTAGTAAGAGGTTTGCCAGGTCCTTCCTCAAGGAGTATATTTTCCTGGGCCAAGCAGACCTGTTACCGAGCTCTACCTTCACACGGCTCCAGAGACTTCACTTCAGCGGTCCTCAGATGTGTTCAAGTGTGTGACTCTCTCCCAGTGCCCCAGAGCCAACCATGCAGGATTCACACCACAGTAAACAGGTTTACTGTGAAGAGAGGAATTGAAAACTCTGTTTGACCACATCATGAGAAGTTAACCAGTCTACAGCCCAGGTAGAGCAATGTCAATAGGACTTCAGGCTCAGTCACCTCCAATAGCTGATCTGAGCTCTATGTTTTCCCTTTGGTGGTCATCAGTAACAGGTGATGACTCAGTTGCATCATAGGATCATAGGATGTTAGGGGTTGGAAGGGACCCAAGAGATCATCGAGTCTTGGTCCGGTATCTTTCCCAGGAGTCCCTCTGTCAAGACTATAACTCAGCACCTACAGATGGGTTTGCAAAAGGGAGCAGAGAAATACAAAGAGGTCATGATTTTCCCTGGAGCTCTGTTTGTTTTTGTGGACCGAGGGTCGTTTGTCATCAGGACACAGACACCAGGCCTGCAGAGCATGGAGCCAGGTTTAAAAGGCAGTGTAGGCTCCATGTGTGGATAACAGTGCTGCAAACGACCTACTACAAGATGTAGATACCAGACGAGAAACCTGCCTCTGCTGCCAGGGAGAGAAACTCTGCCGCCCTTGATAGCAGGATAGCTTCACTCCTAAAGGGAGTTTTTATTTGTATGACATCACACAAGCAGCACAGCAACGGCGCTGCAAAAGCACTGCCTCATGGCAATGCTCCATCATTAGAAGACTCCAGCAGGAGTTTCACCACGGGTGCACCGAAGGGTGGGGTATCCCTTTGGATGGGCAGCTGAATACAGGGAAAGAGAGCTGAAGGAAAGCAGAGTCAAGAGATTCTTTGACCTTTGGGTTAAGCCTGGCCTTTCCGCTGTGCAGCATGAATCCCAGTGTGGTAGATCTGTTTTCCTTCTGTGTCAATAACAACTCGTGAGCGGGTCAGAGATGGTTGAATCTTGAACAGTTGCTGACTTGTCAGCTAGAGTGTCAAAGTGTTTGCCTTAGGGAGCACCGAGAAGGAGAGATTTCTGGAGGTAAGCTTTGGGCATCCAGGGGATAGGACCCCTCATATTTCATCTGTGGCTCACATTCCTCTTCATATTATGTCTCTTACACAATCAGAAGAAGAGAGGCTCTTCATTTATTTTATTCCACTTAAGTAAAAATTTATGAGGGAAATTAATTTTGTGCCTAGGGTTATGCTCTGCTTCTGTAAAACCCTTTGCTCTGAGCTGGATGTTCTAAACCGTAGGTGATGGTTAACAATCCAAAATCTAATACATCCTGACACCAAACATCGCTTCAAATCCAACAGTTTCAATGGTCCGTTCCAGAATTAAATGCCTTTTTATCCACAATGGCTCTACAAATGTGCTGTGTTCCCAAAGAGCACTGAAATGTTGACAACCTCACATTTTTTATTAGACCTGCTTCATGGTTGAGGATTATTCTGCTTGCCCTGCTGGGAAAGAGGGGGTTTATACCTCGGGGAGTCAATGAGTTCTCCCGAACACGGACGACTTCTGAGCATTGCAAAACTCCCTCCTAATGAAATGCCGCAGTTAATTTTTCCCTGGTAAGGTAGCCAATCTTTCTTTGAGAGTGCTTAGCCGTTCTTTTCCAACATCAGGCTGCAATGAATAAAATGGGCAATGAAATTTCCTAGGGCTCTCCAAGGTGAAATTCAGTCTGAGAGTGACAACCGCGCTCAAGAATTCATGGCTCTTAGGTCTGGTTACCTGACCAGCCAAACAAGAAAGTGCTAGGGTGTCGAGACCCTACGGTAAGGAAATACAGAGGAGGGGTAGTGCTGGGAGACTGTATGTCCCAGCTTTCCGGTGTGTGTTCCCAGCAGGATAAACAGTGTTCACCTTCCACAGGGATGGGCACAGCCTGAAATAAAAGCTTGACATAAAACACAAACCCCAGTTGGGGGAGTGCACCTACACAAACTGCTGCCCTCGCCATCAAAGCAGACAGCTTGGAGTGCATTCCACCAGAGAAGAATTTTCCTCTGCCCTTCCCCACCGGGAGTGAATGGCTAGCATTTCAAGGCCCAAAGTTGCCAAACAACACAGATTGCTCTTGTTCCTGATGGCAATGTCTGGGGGGTTCACAGTTCCCTTCAGGACACTTTAACTTCCCTGAACCCTGAAAGGGAAGACGTGCATTTCAGTAGCACCTAGGTGTACAGCACTCTTAAGTCAGGTTTGAATTGCACGGAAAGAAGAGAAATATCTCTTGCAAATGTGCTTCAAAGCAGCAAACCAGAACTGATCTGCTAAAGACACGAGAGCTACTGCCCTGCCGTTCGCCCTTGCCGTCCGCCGTGCAAGGAAATCCCTGACCTGCACGCTTACCATATTTATCGTCAGAACACAGGGAGAAAGAGTAGCAGAAACAACAGTGGAAAACAGATCAGGACAATTCCTCTTACCTCAAGTGTTCTGCACAGACTCAGGCCTGGGAGGTGCCCAGCTTCCAGGAGGAACTCTGCCAAAGCCCAGCACTGGGAGACAGGACATGTTGATGAGCAGAGCGGGCGTAGTCCTCATTTCTAGAGCTCTCCCGGGACCTACCAGGGCTTGAGGTCGCGCTGCTATTTTACTTTCCCAGTAGGAAGGGCCCCCCTCCCTGGAACAGTGTGACACCAAAGGGAAAAGGAGGTCAACTCCAGGATTTTTCTCCAACACAAGATCAACTTTGACAAGAAAGAGAGATAAACCAAGGGGCACCGTTTAGCAAGCAGTCTCTGGTAAAAGTCTGTTGCAAAGTCTGAACTTTAATACTTATTTGGCGTGTTCAATATTAAGAATAGAAAAATAAAGGCAAGGGGTGAGCTCCCTGTGAGGCTTCAAAAGATCCAGTTTGATCTGGGCATTGCAACCCCCCTTTTTAAACAGAGAAAGAGGTGAAGCAATCGATAGGTGAGATGGCTCTTTAAGTAGTCAGAACTTGCTGGAGACATGGAGAGAGAAAGAAAGATACAGAGAGAGAGAGAGGAGGAGAGGTACACATAGAGAGCGGCACAGAGAGAGAGAGAAGGATCCATATGACGATGCCTTGGACTGCCACTTGATCTGAAATAGAAGCCTTTTTTAACTTCTGAACATACAGGTCCCAGTAAAATTAAAACCTAGGAACTTCACCCATGGCAGTGGAGTTGAGCAAGGGACCAGCTGAGGTAAGAGATGGTTTCTCATCTGCTGCAGAAGCATAATAGGCAAAGAGCACACCTACAGAATATAACTGCACACTTACTTCTGCTCTGAGCAGCTGTGAGCATGTTTTGTCTGTGGTTCAAGCTGACTTAGAGCCATTTATTGACTCTATTTAATGTAACGTATTCCATCGCTCAGCAAAGCTTATTAGCTCAGCTCAATGCTACACCAATACATCTACACACCTCTTGGCTTGTGTTCAGCCTGCTTGGAGCACAGGGCAAGAGAGCTCACACCTGGCTGCAGAGCGCTGGGCACACACATATTGCATTAGAAACAGCAGAGATCTAACAAAAGAGGGGTACACAAAATTATGCTGAGCGTAACAACAGCCTCCAGTCCTTCACCCCTGTGGTACCCGACGAGAAACACATGACAAAAATCAGAGTGGAAGCTGATTTTGCTTATAGTTGGCTTATAGTTGGCTTGTAGAAGGAAATCCAGTTTACAGATTATCAAATTAATGACAACCTGACCTTGGAAACACCTCTCTCTGCTGAAAGAGCAACACTCCATCACCTGTTTGGAGTCATTAATGTATCATTTAACTCCGTGTGACACGTGTTCAGCACTTATAATTGCATTAAGGCCCTGCTATTACATCAGCTCTGCTCCACGTTTCTGTCACAAGTCCAATTTTCAACACACAGCAATCCAGTGCACTCTTTCCTTATTAGTGTCATCTTTAATGTAGCACAGAGCCTGAACCGTTACTTGGCACCGCGAGTTTAGCAGCAATTAACCCCTGCTCTATCCCCAGGGCCAAGTACATCAGCAACTTGCCAAAACACTGTAAACAAGCTGGCCAGAATCAATGCAAAGCCATGCTGGCTGCAGAGCACCTCCTGGATTCATTCAGGATTGATACGGAAGGGGAGAAAATAGTCTGTATGAAATTGACCCAGAAGGATGGTCCACACGGGCTGTGAGAGCTCCTCAAAGCTGGAAAGGGAATGTTCCAAATCCCTCAGCTGACGCCTTGCAAACACCCACTGTTTTCTGCCCTGGGTTTTGTGTTGTGCTGTGCTGGTCACCACAGGGCTGCCGATTACGGTGGAGAATAAACACTTTGTGCCTGAAAACCAGTTAGAAAAGAGATGAGATGAACTGTTCTGAGGTCAGGAATTTATTGAATTTCAAGCATTATCAGGGAAGAAAGGAGCAGAAAAGGTGAAATGCAAGCTGCCCTTCTGTTTCTGGTTGCTGAACAGGACAGTGCATATCCAACCTCCACCAGAGACTTGGGTCCTTCCCCTATGGAAGCAAAGCAGGGCAAATCAAGGCCTATAGAAGCCTCTACAAGTCCATCTCACCAGCTTCCCTTTGGGTGGGGTGACATCCTCAGCCGTGCTTTAGCAGAGTCAAGTAAGGTAATGGAGGTTGTGATTGAGGAACAGGCACATTGGTGGATATGAGGAGTGTCTCTGAGGACTCCCACCCTTCACAAGTATCTGTGCCACTGTGTCCACACTGCAGGCAGAAGGTGCAATGATTTTGTTCCACATGAGTAAACCAAGCTGTCAATCAAATACTTCAGTCAGGACGAACACACACAACACAGCAAATAACCCCCTCACATAGAGATGGGCAGCACCAACAACAAAGAGAGGCTGGACCACGTGGTTGTGAATAGATGATCTTTAAGGTCACAGACACACAGAACTGTTCTGGTTTCGGAAAAGACCCTTGGGATCACTGAGCCCAACATTAGTGCTACTCTACAAAGTTCACCCTTAGACCACATCCCTCAGCACCACACCTAACGTGTCTTAAAGACATGCCAACCTGAGTTCTGTGACTCTGTATAGATTTACTCGACACAGCATGAGAGAGTGTTTCCTACCAAGAGTCGTTTTCTGGGGGTTTTGACCGTTCTCCTCCGTGAAGTTTTGATTTTTCCACAAGCCAATGTCTGCTCAGAAATAAATCCAACAAAACCCCTGAGCAAACTAAAAACCCAACTCTGTTTCCAAGGAGAAATTTGCCAACGAAGGCTTCCTGTGTGGGAAGAGGAAAGACATTTCGAGTCAAGCCGTTTAAGCAAATGTTTCCAGAACAGGTCGTTTTAAGAAAGATAATAAGTAGAATTTTTTATTCATTCGTCTCAGCATTATAAATCCTAATGAAAAACTTAGGGAATGTGAGAGTGTGATTAGAACTGCACCCAGTGCTGATGAACGCCTCTCCTTGTCATCAGCCAGGGGTGGGTTCTAAAACTCGTTGTGTTTGGCTGGTTGGAAGAGTTCTGGGAGAGAGAAGATGGAGAGAGGATGAGTGAGGTAATTGGAAGTGAAATAATTTCAGTATCTCTGTCTTTAAATCAAGAAGGCTCTGTGATTGCAATTATTTGAAACACGTGAATCGTGACACTTGTTTCAGCAGTGAAAAGCAAAATGGAAAGAGTAGGGAGGGCCTACTGCATGGGATTCAACTTCATTTATTTCCAAGTACAGGGAGCACTCCAGAACCTCACATCATGTCTGGAGTCAGGTTTTGTGTCTTGCTTCTTCAGCCAAGAAGCAAGACACAAAACCCCTACAGAACCAGACAGTGTGACCTCCTGCATAACATCAGTGATACTAATTCATGCAGCCACTCTTATATCTTGATGAGTTTCCTCTGCTTGGCTGGAAGTCACAGTAATGATGAGGCACAAAAAGACCTTAAAGATCATCCAGTCCAACCTAAAACCAACCAAATAACCCTAAACATCTGCCATCTAGCTCATGCCACTCAGCACTGCATCCAGCCTGACCTTGAACACCTCCAGAGATGGTGACCCAACCACCTCCGTGGGCAGCCTGTTCTAAAATCTGATCAATCTTTCAGGGAAAAACCTTCTCCTAATGTCAAGTCTAAACCTCCCCCGATGGATAGAGCTGAAGACTGTGACCCCTTGTCCTGTCTCCAGTGTCCAGGGAGAAAAGACCGACCCCCGCCTGACTCCAACCTCTTTGTAGGGAGTTACAGACAGCGATAAGGTCACCCCTGAGCCCCCTCTTCTCCAGGCTAAACAGACCCAGCTCCATCAGCCTCTCCTCATAGGGGTGACCTTCCAGCCCCTTGACCATTCTAGTTGCCCTTCTCTGGACTCGTTCCAGCCCCTTTCCATCCTTCCTGAACTGAGGGGCCCAGAACTGAACACAACACTCCAGGGGCGGTCTAACCAGTGCCAAATACAGGGGGAGGATAACCACCCTCTCCCTGCTGGCCGCACCATTCCTGATGGAATGCCATTAGCCCTCTGCACTAAGCTACACTGCTATGACACACAGGCTTGTTATCAACACCGTCACACTCTTTGCCTTGCTACTTTAATTTCCATGACAAGAGCACTGTTTATCTCTCTAATATAAATATGTGTGCTCTTACCTTCCTGATGCTGGTATTATACCGCTTGTTTCTCCTATTTCACTATCACTGCCATCTCTTCAAGAAGGAGCTTACACAGTGCAACCAAATAATCCTTGATCTTGGTTTGAAAGAGCAAGTATTGCATTTTTAACATCTTAATGTGAAGCACTGTTTTCTCGCTCTCACATAGTTGAGCAGGCTCCTTGCCCTGCTCCTTCCGGCTGGTTAACCTGTGTGATACAGTGCTTGGCTCTCTGCGGCTTGTTTGGTCGTTCACAACTGTGAAAAAGGGTTATAGAGGAGACTCGGTAATGTGTTGAGGCAGGCAGGTAGCGACACAAACGACAATG
The DNA here is from genome assembly GCA_013397515.1 of Upupa epops. Lineage (NCBI taxonomy): Eukaryota > Metazoa > Chordata > Aves > Bucerotiformes > Upupidae > Upupa > Upupa epops. Next base: position 157,768 of record VZRI01003769.1, read on the forward strand.
TGGGAAGACCCAGGCAGAGAGTGTGGTCACTCTAGAGATCAGCAGAAAGTTTCATTTTGCTTCCTTTCTCCCCCAAAACTGCGCCTCGACGTGCAGTGCTTCTGCTTTCATCAGATGTCAGAGGCAGCAGGGATGTCTTCTCACAAAGCCAAATTGCCAGTTTGGTGAAATTCCTGTGAGCTGAAACGGTGCGGCTGTGCTCAGCTGCACCCTTGGCAGCGTCTCTGTAAATCTTTCCCTCTTGTCCTTCATTGGAGTCTTGAGTCACTTCCACCCTGATTGGTGTAATCTGTAATAAAACAAAGAACTGAAACGTGAAATCACACCATGAGCTGAAAACAAGTACTCCTGTTCTGCCTAACATAGTCGTTCTCGGTCTGAGCCAAAGACAAAGTACTGCAAGACTTGAAGAGGACTCCAGCAATGGCGAGCAGCAGTGTGTGTCTGGAGCCTCTCGCCTGCAGAAGGGATTTGGTCCAGATTGAGAGCAATTTGAAAGAAAGATTGACTGGATGCTTAGTGACCTGTGTAAGGATGAGTTCATAATCCCAGCTGTTTCCTACAGGACACCACTGAAACGGTCAGCACTGCTGCCAGACCGAACGGCACCGGCACTGACAGGTGTAAAGCACTGTTTACTTCATTTATCAATCCAGCATGCATGAACAGCTCACAGAGTACCCACAGAAACCGACATACTTCCACGGCCCTGGCAGATTTTGCTGCATCTTGCAATCCATCACTTTGTCTGTTGAAGGATGGACAAGTGTTCACGTGTGGGATATGGGGTTGGATGGTAAGGAACCAACTTCTTCAGGCTACTCACAGTCTCAGATGATTGGGTAAAGCGGGGGTGCTGGTTCTGTCTGGAACGAATGGCTGGGTACAGCACAGAGAAAGAAGCCAGTAGTGGACAAAGCGCTGGCTTTCTTTCCTGCAGCACAGCTGGACAATGCAGTTAAAGCCATAATTTGTTGTTGGAAAGGCCAGCAATCAATTACTAGTCAGTGAAGACAGGCTATAACTGGAGGGAAGTGATATACCTCCTGAAGGTAGCACTTAGAGATGTCAGGGATAGGTCACAGCACAAACAGCACCAACTCTTGCCCAGAACAATGTGGAAGTGCAGGTTTCCCTGAAAGAGTTGCTCACTTAGAAAAACAATCCTGGGCACAGATGTTTTCCCTCAGCTGTTCGCAGGTGGTTAGAAACATGTGGTGACCCAAAACTTCACAATGAAAAATGACTAATAGCTGCTCTCAACATCTGCATTGTTTCATGGGCTAAATCACTTAGAAAAGCTGTTACCAAGGAGTAGATTTGAAATGCTATTTGTCTTCCTCTCTTCTGCCATTGTAACTGCTCTCTCTACGTTTTATTAGTTCTAACAATTCCCTCCATCCTTTGAGCTCGTGAGAGGATTGCCCTCTTGATCCGAGTGTGAAATGAGAAACTGCAAGGGGGTGAAAACTAAGCGTTTATCCCACTTGGTTTCCAAGTGCTCTTAACTCCAAGGTGTCGTAAGGAACAGCAGTTGCCAGCCACATCCACAAGGAACCACCAAAGCAGCCAAAGGAATGAGGGTTTCCAGGTTTCCAGGTAGCTTTTCCAGCATGGCTGTGGGCTGCAAGAAAGCTGGGGGAGGGCTTTTGACACCGGGGCATAGTGAGAGGACGAGGGGAAGGGGATCCAGCCTTGAAGAAGGGACACTGAGGTTGGACATGAGGAAACAGTTCTTTGCTGTGAGGGTGCTGAGGTGCTGGAACAGGTTGCCCAAGGCAGCCGTGGCTGCCCCATCCCTGGCAGTGCTGAAGGCCAGGTTGGCTGGAGCCCTGAGTAACCTGCTCTAGTGAAGGTGTCCCTGCCTGTGCAGGGGGGTTAGATCTGGTTGATCTTTAAGGTCCCTCCAGCCCTGGCCGTTCTGTGATTCTATGTGCGGAAAACTAAGAGACTCCCTTTATCCTGACCCAAAACAGCTCTTAATTGGTCAGATTAAGAACATTCAGCCATCGAGCTTAGATTCAGGCATCCACGCTGCAGCTGTCCAAAGCCAGGGGAGACAAATCCTGCAGTAAAAAGCTGAGATGCTAGGAAATAGACTGCTTCCAGATGGTTCTGCTGCTGCTCTGGCACAGACTGCTGAGTACCACCGACATCCTACACACATCGAACTCAGCTCACAAAACTAATTCCAGCCTGGGACTTTGACCTCTAAAGAGAGGGAATCAAAATATCGAGCCCTGCTCTAGCAACAGGCACAGGATGAGTGAGCACATGAAACCATGGTAAACAGGAACTCAAAGGATTACACATAGACCATGCACCTCTTGTCCTGGTGGCTTCTCCCCTCAGGCATTACCTTAGCTTGGCCAGGCTCATTTGCTTTCTGCAAATTCAGACAGATTTTGATTTTGAACCTGAAATGAGGTTCAAATAAAACACCACAAACCTTGTCAGGGGGCCCATTTTCACAGTGAGTGGCCAGGGCACCTGCGCCTATTCCAAGAAATAAAAAGAATTAGCAGAAAAGGAGTTATTGACATAAAACAGCACATGACACTCCGTTAATGAGAATGCACACTTGTAACTGGATGCTGGCACCCAGCCACCGACTACGCATCACTTCAAAAGCAACAGCTGGGAGAGCACCTTTCAGACTGTAATTACAGTAGCTCGTAAGCCACTCATCTCTTCAGCGGTTTTAACTCAGGAAGCACTCCTGTTCCATAGGAACGAGTTCAGAGGTGTTTACAACGTGCAGAGCAAGAGAACTAGTTCTGACGTAGTCAAACTTCACTTGTGAATTTGGATTCTAGACTGAGACAACTATTCCCAGCTTTCCAGTGTGAGTCCTGTCTGAGCCTGAACGCACAATGGCTTCAGGCTTGCAGCTCCACTTGTACTTCCTTTCTATCGGTAGCTGTGGGACAGGAGTTCCAACCCTGTTTGTCCTTGTCTGTTTGCATGTTCTTGTTACCTTGGAGCTGCCACTGGAACTGAGGCTTCATTGTGCAAGCATTTTACTCTTCAGACACATAGTGAGCGTTCATCATCCCAGTCATGAAAGGGAGGAGAAGCTATTGAAGAGCTTGGGAGATGGGCACAGAGACATAGCTGAGCCTTGCAAAATGACCAGTTCCATAGCTGGATCCAGAAAGCTGTTATGCTTGTGCTTAGAAATCACACAGGAAGGCCCCATGGTTACAGATTAAAACTCTAAACAAAAGACATGATTTGCTGCATTGGTTACAGTGCCTGGCGCTGGTCAGAAACAGGTCCAGAGGTGGTCTGCGCCTATTTCATCTATGGTCTGAGGTCCTAAAGTTGCTGCAGCTAGGCTTCCTCCATCACCAAAGAGAGAAAGTGAGACACAGAGAACGTGAGACAGAGAGAAACATCCACAGAATGACCCTTCCACTCTAGCAGAGGTTTCTGCAGCCTGTCTCTGTTCTCTGACTCAGGAAATACAGACCGCTTCTTCAGATTAAGCACCAACATTTTAGCCAGCTGACATTAATTGTATCCCACCTCCCATGTCTCTCCATCTATGGAACAACCCTCTCCTAAAAAAAACTAGGGAATTAGCTGTCTGTCTGTGAATTGAGACAAGAAATCCACCCCAAAGACCATCCATCTTTCCACCTAATACACCTGATACACGTGATACACCTGATACACCTGATACACCTAGTATACCCAGTACACCTAATACAAGACAACCTCTTGACTGAAGTAAACCCCATACAATCAAAATCACCTTTTCCCCTTTAGACAGTTAACAGGAATAAATCTGTGACTAGAGGAGCCTTAAAAAGAGCAAGGCATCTCATGTACAATCACGCTGAGACAGCCCTGAACGAGAACAACATCAGCAGACAGCCATCAGAAGGAGTGTTGGGGTGAAGTACACTGCACATACTCAGGAAGACTTTGGAAGCAGACTCTGGAATGCTGTGGATCCAGCAAGGTCTTGTAATGAAAGCAGCTTGCCAAAAGAAAGCCCCATCTTTAAGGTAATGTGTTTATTAGATGGATCATACCAACTAGCAAGTGTCACAGAAGGGAATTCCACCTCAGAAACCTGGGAGGTTGTTTTCTTTCCCACATAAATAACACACAGAGGAACATCACAACTTACTGAACTTGGTGGAGGACTTGTTAGATTGTAGTTCTAGGGTCTATTAATTAAAAACTTCATCTGAAGCAGTGCCTAAAGTAGACAGATCTGTGCATCTTTTCCCTGAGGTCAAGATTTTGTTTAGCCTTTCCAGAGTTTTTCAGTGTGTCCTTGGTACAGACAACAGTACGGCTTTGCAGGGAGGCTTGAAATCCTCTGTCCTCTCTGCAGACAGGATCAGACCAGACGCCATCACAGGCTAAAAGCATCGCTGTGGCTTGTTGCTAAGGTGCCCTGTGCTTCCGAAATACACAGGACCTCCAAAGGAACAGACGGGGAGGAACTGTGTTTTAAAGACTTCTATTTCCACTCTGAGAGAAGTTCTTTCTCCCCCGGCTCACGTGTCCTTCTTCAGACGTGAGCTCAGTCCTTCTGAAGACAACCCTTTCTCCGCTATGCAAATTTTGCTTTTCAAATTAAAGCAAACATTTAGAGCTGTGTGCATGTCTTCCTTTGTCACCGTTATTTGAGGGAAGGGGGAGAGATCTCTAATGGCACTCATCCATTTAGATGTCAACGAGAGTTTCCTATGCCCACTGAATTAAAACCTAGTTTGCTGTCAAGCCCTAAAAATTTGGCATTTCTTCTCATTTCCATTTATGACAGCTCTCCGAGGACATGCTGTGAAGTACTTTTGACCACTTTAGGACCAATTTTATGTGACAAATGCAATAGTTTTTAATACAAGTGGACATATAATTTGATGAAGAATGTCTTTATGCCATCAGCGTTTGTCTGCCACCAGGCTTTTACAGGCACTCTAAACAAGATCACCCCCAGCTGTCTTGACAATTCTGTTTCCTTTCCCCCTGTGACCAGAACAAAGCTAGCTCGAAAGCAGCAGGAAGGCTTCAAATGGGGTTTGGATCAGGACTGTAAAACTAAACATTTCTAGAGCTCTTTCTGTCATCCTTTCATGGAAAAGACCATCGTTCCCTAGTGCAGGCCGGTTGTGTCCATAGCTCCTGTTCTGCACAGGTAAGGGACTGCGCAGCTTTTCTAGGCTGATATGCCCTATCCCCTATACCTGATAGGACCGCATTATGCCCAGGGAAACACATCCCCCCCCCCCCACTCGGCTTTCCAGCATCAAAATCACCTGCAGTGGCTCTGTACATACTGCTGAGCACTCTTCTAAACTCACAGGATCTCTGCAGTCGTTACCAATAACTCTGTGATTCCTCTGAGGTCATTTTTGTTATTCCAATGTGGTACAGCTTCTGTCCTGTGAGAGGAAACTCTGTCTATGCACACTCAGAGATTTGACCACCTCAGTACAAGTACAGCCACTTCAGACATCTACCTTTCTCCCCATATATCACCTACCATTATACCCCCCCAGTATATAAACATCTCTTAAGCCACATGCCACCTAATAACACATGTGTCTGACTCACTGAAGAGCTCTCTGAACACCACCTGTTTTAGTTTGAAACTTGACAGATTTCCAGGTGTTTTGAGCCAAAAGAGCATTTTATTCTGCAGCTGAGGGTAGCTCTTCCCATCAGACCCCTCAGTCAAAATCTTGACCCCACGGGTGATTGGTGGACAGAGTCTATAAAAAGGAGTGGATGTCCTGTTTTCAGCCTTCTTCTCCTGGGAAGAGGAGAGACTGGGAGAAGCCTCTGATCTGAGAGAGAGAGATCATAAAAGTACTCATGTCCTAAACCTCTGGCAAACAGAAAGAGACTGGACTTCTGTTGTGTTTCTGCATCTGAGATGCTGTTGTGGCCTGAAGATGAAACACCCCTGGAATGAAAGGAGTCAGAAGCAAGCCCGAGATGTACAGGGGAAGCTGGCACCTGCAACAGGACCAGAAAAGGAACTTCTCCACAAGCATCACAACATGAGAGGGCCACGGGAGCCCTACTGAGTTCTATGGATGGAGGGGAGGGCTGAGTTCCCCCTCTGGTTAGAGTGCTAGTGCACACTCTCTTCTCCCAGAGCTCTCATTTGAAGCCAAAACCCGATGTGTTAGCAGGGTTTAGCATTTCTCTCAGTGCGTGTAAAGGTGTTGACACACAGTTTGTTTTACTTTTTCTTTGGTTCCTTCCCTTATTTAGAGGTTTTTCCTCTTCTTATTGGTGATGGGTTCAATAAGCTCTTTTCTTTTTAGCAAAGTTGCTTCATTGCCTGGTAAACTGCTGGTGAGAGCTGGGGTGCTTGGATTGCAGGCACCAGAGCAGAACTGATCTAGACCTTTATTCTTACCCATGACACCACCTCATAAAATCTCTCTTCCCTTGTCTTTTGATTTTTCCCTTTTCAGTAGCCAGCTGTGCACCTCTCTGAATGCCTGGTGTCATGTGCCCCAAACGACACAGCCTTCACGGTCACAATTAAACAATTAATCAAGACTTACAGTACAAAGCTAAACAAGAAAGCAAGAGGGAACTTGAGAGCTGTCTGTTTTACTTCTCCTCTGGGTTGTGAAAACTGGGACAGCTGCTGTAACCTTATCACATATAGCTTTCATTTTGCTGAAATGCTTCTGTCGAAGTCAAACTAATCCAGCACTGCAGACGATCGTATGCGATGATCATCTCTGTTATTTGCCAGATGATTTATAAGCAAAGCTGGGGAAGCTGGCCAAATGCAACTCACCGCATGAAGGAGTTGACTGGAAAGCAGAATGGATTGTCGAAGAGTACATGCGAAAAATACCCTTTGTCTAAGGCTGCTTCATACTGAGATGCGGGACAGCTTAGAGAGTGAAGGAATTCTGACACTATTTAGGTCTGAAAGTAGATCCTCATTGCAGAGACCTAGTACTGCAGAGTTGTTAAGAACTGAACTTCAACCTGAAAAGTCACCATTCATTTTCAGCTGCAGCCGCCTAACGACACTGATCTTCTGTGGGATGATGCTTACGCTCAGTTCCTTCTGTTAACATACATGCCCCCTTTAGTGTTCGAGTGGAATAGTAGGAGTGTTTCTTCATTGAAAAATCAAAGAACATACCTAACTACTGTAGCGGTGCCATCAATACTCCTCATGAATAGTTCTAAAATTTTAGGAGACTCTAAAATATTATTTTACCTACTAGCTTCCTGCAGCAGCAGGGGAAATCAAATCACCTATGAATGTCTTATTAGAACAACCTTCATGACACTTTTCTTACAGCTCAATTTTACATCTTCAGTGCATTTCACGAAGTTAAAATAGAGAGACAAAAATATTTGAAGAAATAATCACATTAGTGGTTTCTAGAAAATCTAGGGCATGGACGTGTCGGACCGCTTCTAGCAGAGGAGAGCAACGAACATGAGGGCTGAAGCATCTTTTCTATGAAGCCAGGATGAGACAGTTGGGGTTGCTTAAGGGAGGCTTACAAGACAGCTGAAGAGGAATTCTTTACGTCTAGTATTAGGACAAGGGATACCAACTTAACTTTAAATAGAGAGAGGGTAGGTCTGAATCCAGTGTAAGGAAGAGTTTCTTCATTATGAGGGTGATGAGGCACTGGAAGGAATAGGCTGCTCAGGGAGGATGTGGATTCTTCCCTACCTGAAAACATTCAGGAGAGGTTGGATGGTGCCGCGATCAACCTGATGTAGTGGGAGATGGCCCAGAACATGGTCATGGTAGTGGGTTGGAACGTTAAGGTTCCTTCAAGCCCAAGCTATTCTGAGATGCTAGGACAGTGATACTATATTTACTTCTACTATTGACTCATAGAAAAGGAAATGCGTATTTAAAATGCAAACTTGCAGAGCAAAAGAAGAGATAATGCAGGAGAGATAATGCTTGCTACTGCTCCCAGGGATTCAACAGGAGCCCTTGCTGAAAGCGCCGACTGATGAGGAGCAGAGATTTACATCGTTGTTAGGAGCAGGATCACCTTTCTTGTTAACAAAAACTCAGTTAGGGTCTGTATTATCTAACTATCATTTTGTGATATCCACATGTTTACAGGGAACTCATGCACATAATTAAAATCTACCTTGGATGTTACTGAAATCCTTTGTTTCAGATATATTCTGCTAGCTTCTTCTGTTCTGTTCTTCACAACAGCGATGTGGAAAACGAGTTTTTGGAGAATGTTGAAGTATTTCCTCTGGCAGAAAATGAAAATGTAAATATTGTGCCTTGGTATTAAATCCATTTCAACTTTGAAATAGCAGAAACTTCTCAGGAAATGGAAAGTCAGTCTCTTCCAATTACGCTGTCACCAAAAAGAACAAAGGTCTATTTGACAATGATTGTGTTGCCTTTTTTGTGATTGAGATTATCTCAGGATCAAAGCGCTGCCTGGAAATCAGATAGAAGCATGCCTTTAGGTAATGCACAAACCAACAACACTGTTGTCCCCTTTGTATTGATGAAGAAGCAGTGTTTTTCTCTCCTTTTTAATGTGAATTCATTACTGGTTTGATCTTTTCTCTTAAGAAAAAAACACAAACAGACTCAAAAATAGTAAATCTTGCTCTCTTCTTCTCTAAATCTGTACTTCCCTTCTCACTTTTATGGCCAAGTGATGGTCTGGAACTTTAGAAAATATATTTCTATAGCAAATTCTCTTCAATTTGAAGTCTCAGTCATCATTTCTTGGTGGGAAATTCAAACCCAGCACAGCAGACCCATAGTGACTTTATGCAGAAAATAGCCATGTTAATCCCAAGAACGTACTTCTCTCTTGTCACTAGGCAGCTCACTGCTTCTCAGCCATCAAATAAAACTCCTATGATCCTCTGCATTTCAGTCAAATCTGCTGACATTAACAGTGTTTTCCAAACGTGTATTTTCCCCCACATCACATCTTCACAGGGAGAAAGGCTTACCTGTCATTTCCAGAGTCATGTTCTTGGTAGTTTCTCCTCTCTTCATTGGCTTCTGTACTACATTGCAGCGTGGGCACCCAAAGATTGAAGCACGTTGCCACACCTGTTCTTGATAGCGTTCCAGATTCAACTAGATTGAACCCTGAGCAACCTGGTCTTAAAACAGCTGCTTCAAGAAGCAGCCCATGCTGGATGGCTTACAGAGGTCTCTTCCTACTAAAGCAGTCTATGATTTTAGCCAGCTGCATGGCGGTAGGTGATGCGGTATGTCTTGTGGATCAGTATCATTGCTCAAGGACAAGAAGCCTGGGTTGGTTGTTTTTGCATGAGCATTGGGGTTTTATTTATCTGGCTTGCTCTCTAGTCTGCTTTGCTGCTGCTGTTGTTGGTTTTTGCTCAGGTGTTGCCCTCCTTCTTTGTATTTCCTTATGCTTTGAGCCTCCCAACATCTTGAGGTATTTCTCTCAGAGAAATTCTTCTCCATTTGTGCAGAGTGAGTGGTGACAAAGGAGCGCCTTTAGTTTTTTATTGACATTCTGCCTGCTGGATATCTGATGATCATTAACATTGGACTAAGGCTTGTTCTGTCTGTCATCTCATTTAGAGCTCATTGACTAGATTTTGCTGCTATGGCTGTGTCCTCTCTGCCATATCTACTCCTCTGGCACAACAGAAGGTTTTCCTGTGCCTCAGTAACTCAGAGTATTAAGCATACTCAACGCAGAGTATTAACCACAGTAACAGTATGCTCACCCTTACGCTTTGGGAGGTGGAGTGGTATGTCTGAGCTGTCAGTCGAGATCAACTACTCCTGCTGCTTCTGTGATGGAGGCAAAATTTGACAGCACCTAAGCTGTGATAAACACCTGAGCAGAGTATTACGTGACTGCAAACATTTGTTCCATGGTAATGGATCATAACCCTGCAGCATAGTTAGCTGTACATTTCTTCTGCTGACCTGGCAAAGGTGTTGTTAATTGCAGTGTGATTCCAGCCACTGCTACCACTATAATATTATTTCTCTTTAGAAAAAGTCACATTCACAGAGTGACTGGATAATCCTGCTTGGAAAGGACCTCCTGGATCCCTGAGTCCAAGCGTCTCCACCCCAACAACAAACCTAAATACCTGAGAGACTGACAGACACAGCCTGACCCCCTCCCTGCTGCCACTCGAACAGGGTGTGAAGCACCATGGCTACAGGGTTCTTCAACACCTCCAGGCAGGGGGACTCCACCACCTCCCTGGGAAGGCCCTGCCAGTGCCCAACCACTCTGGCTGCAACGAATCTCTTCCTCAGATCCAGTCTGACCCTCCCCTGTCTCAACAGCAGACCATACGCACTGCTCTTTGTAAATATCCCCTGAAAAGTGAATACCTATGACAGTGTCAAGGGCCAGCTTCAGTGCACAGAACCCTACTGAGGGATGGATGAGGAAATGACAGAGAGCCTATAGGTCAAGGTAAAAGGGAGGGCAGTAGACATTGTGATGGAGTACGCTGCAAGCCACCCGACCAGGCAGATCAGACAGATAGAAATGGCTTCGCATTCACAAGCCCTGGTCTTCACTGGGGACTACAATCACCCCGACTGTTGGAAAGACAGTACAACAGGGTATAGAAAAATCAAGGAGATTCATGGATTGATACCTTCCTTCTCCAAGTGGCAGAGGCGCTAATGAAGAGAGGTTCTATGCTGGACCTTGTCCTCACTAACAGGGAGGGGCTGGCAGGGAAGCTACTGGGGAGGTCTTGGCTTCATTAGATGTTTTAGGATCATTAGAAGCAAGGAAAGCTCTTGTGTCATTCATTTCTGGTACGCGGCCCAGCTCTTCTCTCTGCTCTCCTGAGCTGCCAGGGTCGAAACACATTCTTCCAACAGTCTCTATGCAGCTCACTCTTCAGTGGGGCTTCATCTTGGCATGGGAAGGAAAAGCTGTCTCTCCCGAACTAACTCTTCATGAAAATCAGCGAGCACAGAAGAAAATCTTCTTTCTGGAATTTGAGGAAGGCCAAGCCTTGTTCCCATGCCTGCACCCCCCCCACGGGGCTTTTTGCGGTTTCCAAATACAAACCAGTTTTGTGCTTGGCTCATCACAGTGAAACCGCTGCAGACCGAACCACTCTACCAATTGCAAGCAGCTGAGCATCCCTGCGCATTAAACACAGCGACAGAGAGCTGCACTGCAGTGAGCAGTGGCTAAGGCCAATTGCTGTTTCATTGTGCCGATGACTTAACACCCGTTCATTGGTGTCAGCTCTGTGTTTCAGCATTGCAGCTACCACGCAGCGCTTTGCCGCAGCTCTCACCATGATAGTGGAAGCAAAAAGGAAGTCTTTGCTGAACAGAAACGGTGATAACTAGCGAAATCTATCAGCCCAGCAACACAAATCACACTTCACCGTGCTCCTACGGCAGAAAGGAACTCCAACACACTCTGCAAAACAGAAATCCACGCAGGACTGTTTACAAGAGGGGAGGCAGCTTGAGAGTGACAAGTGCCGGAGCGGGAGTCTGTGTCATGAGCAGTTCCCAAGAAGATGCCTGGCCCCTGAGTTTTGTAAGTGGAAGATAACAAGGATAGTGAAGTTACTCATAACATGAGAGATATTTTAGATGGGAAGGACCTATTAGGTCATCCGTCCATCCCCCTGCCTAGGCAGGATTATATTTTGCAGTACCTTCTCAAAGAGATTGCACAGGACAATTTCACATGAGCAGAGGAATGGAGTAAAGGACATAATTGATCTTTTCCATCTCTAACTCCCACAAGTCTAGAGGTCCAATCTGTAGCTGGTGTGAGGCTGCTGTGGGCACGAATGGAGTACGTGTTGTAAGAAAGGAAACTTAGAGGAAAATTTTACCCTCTGATCAAACGATGCAAGTGCATGCAAAATGAGATGCAGGGTGGTAGTGAGCACAGAAATTAGCTCATAAAGGTCATGCTGAGTTCAGTCGTAATCAGTGACCTCATTTCCGTGGGCATGGTGCTGCATTTTTGACAAGCTGTATATGTACGACACGCCATTCAGATGGATAGATCCGCCCTTATTTAAAAGGGTAGATGAACCAAACCATTTCCATGAGTATTACTGATGGAATCCTGCAGCCATAGTTCCTTCAGCTTCCAGTCTGAAACTGTAAGAGCAGAAATCACTACTGAAAATCTTTGCTTGTATATTGACAGTGTGAGGGTAACAAAGTTTGTTTAGCCCCTACTATATTTCTGTAATTAAATGGAAGTAGCAGCATCTGAGAGGTCAGTGCTAGGGGAAGGAGGACGGGAGGTGGTTTTTATACACATCCAAAGTGAAAGTTTCTGAATATGGAGAAAGACATAAATAAAGGCTCCTCACAGTACTTGTAAGCATAAAAGCAGGAGGTAATCCTCCTGAAGACACAATTAAAGGCCTTCTTCCAATAAATACTTCTGAAAGTTAGGAGTGAAAGGAATTCTGCTGCTGAAACCTGGCCATAAATACACAGATTGCAGAGCTGCACCACCCAAGTGTCAGCTTCTGAAGATAAAGGTTAAACCAGGGAAGCTGTTGGCTGGGCAGAACTTACAATGAAATGGTTTGCCACAGGCAGCTCTTCCAGAAACGAGAAAGTGGAGTCTGAATCCACTGTATTTGTTGCCTCTGCAGTAGGTTTAATGGGTCTCAAAAGAAGGTCTAGGTCAGTGGAGGCACTGGAAAGGCTTGGATGTGCTCGGACATGAAGGAGGAGCAGCAACATTTCCAAAGAGCGTGAAGGTACGTGGGACTTTCCCTGGACAGAGATCACAGAATCATCAGGGATCAGAGGGGACCTCGAAAGGCTGAGGATTCACTGAGAACAGCAAAAGTTGGAAAAATCAAGTGCGATGTCTTCTGTTCAGCTGCTGATGGTGTGAGGGAGAAGAGCTGGCAAATGGTGGCTCCTGGTATGAATCTCTGTACATAAAACACTAGGGTTAAGAAGGGTGTTCACACGTGCAGATCACTGCCAGGTCAAATTGACACTGTCAGGCACCGTAACTGGACAGGATGGCTCACAAAAGCCTCGATATGGGCCAAATATGGACCTGTGCATCTCTGTGCAGCTCCTAAAGCTCCCCTGATTTCTCTCTTACTCTGTTGTGGTTAAGTATCTGTTGAATTTATGATGCAGATTAGAGTCCCTCATAGTGGCTAGGTTCAGCAGATACTCTTTTCCAGTACCTGTTTGTACCTAATCCTGTGGTAGCCCTTGATTTGGTAGCCTTGATTACAAATGCACAATCAAAGTCTGTGGAGTAGCTCAGCACTGATCTGTCTGAGGGAGCAGAATCCTTTCTTAATTAGCACTTACCAAGGAGCAGCCAAGATGCTCTCATCTGCTTTGATGGTGGGGAACTGATCTTGTTGGAACTGCACGTAGACCTTTGTGTCTTAAAAGGGTAAATTCTCTAGCAAGAACCTTTCCCATAGATCCTACAAAAACTGCCCACCCCATAGCTTCACGGCAGAGAGGGCACCTGAGGAGCTGTGCTTTTCCAAGGCAGGTGTAACAAAAGCAGTTAGCATTCATCAGCTTAAAACAAGAAAGTAATGAGACTAGAAAAGGAACTGCAATTTGAAAGGCACTCAGCTAACATGAGAATAAAAGGTATTTTCACCATGCCCAGATTTAAAAATCAAGATAACAGCTAGAAATGGATAGGAGAACAAGTCATCTCAGCCTTGGGGCACAGACCTAGAAGAAAACTGAATCAGGCTCTAAAGCATATCAAAAAAGTCAGCTCTGACAAGGCAAAAACTCACTCTTTTTAGGCACATGGGTGAATGTAATGCAGACTCTCCACATTTCCCAGGCATCGATAGAAATGTAAAGACAATAGCAATGATTTCCCTAATGAAATCTTGCCATGAGCATCATTTCATTTTAGAACAGGATCATTCGGTTTAAAAAAGAGGGAAAACAACGTGCTCGTGGATTCACCACGAGTTTTGTTCTTCCTGTATTACCATCTTGCTTTCTAGGGTGTGCACATGGCAGGCTTCCTCAGCTTGAGGGAGCAGCAGCAGGAGGGGGGCTGCACACCATTTGGCCCTTTGCAATGGATAAAGCACTTCTAAAGGGAGATGTGGGTGAGGATGTGGAAACAGAGTCATTCGTACCTTGTACCATACCTGACGTCACAACACGGTGTCTCACTCAGAAGCGAGGGTACTGGCAGGCTGAGCTAGGCAGGCTTTGTTTCTTAGAAGCAAGTCAGGAAAGGATTTCCATGCTCTTCTCTGCACTTAGTGCAGCCTAAGTGAAGTCCCAATCCACTAGAAGCAGGCCTTGCCCATGTAGACCTCTAAAATGCATGATTTATAATTAATTGCTTTTAATTATGGGGTCTTTTTCCTCCAGAAGATTTCTACAACCGTTTTGAATCTTCATAAAGTGAGGCTTAACAAATCTTAGGCATGCGATTCTTAAAGGTCCTGGTGAATCCAATGCAGTCACTTCAGTGTAAGGTCCGGGATGTAAAGGACGAAGCGAGCAGGGGTGATTCAGGCTAAGGGCGATGCATTGCTACCTTCCTTGCTCTAGAAAGACATTCTGCAGAGGTTAAAATGGAGGGGAAAGTCCAGCGATTGATCAGCCAGTGAAGTGATAAGGAGGTATATCGGGCAGGGATGCAGAAAAAGTACAGACGACAAGGACAATCAAGTATCCTCGATCCGAAAAAATCACAGTGCTTTCTAATCATAGAAATTATAGCTTTAAGTGAGAAAAATCTGCTGCTCTCAGTCTCTAATTTTCTACAGGCTTTTTTTTTTTATTAAAGACAAGAGCTGTGGGAATAGTGTCCATTTTTTCCAGCGGTGTGATCTCTCCTCGCAAAGGAAATTACTGGGTCATCAGACCTCCATTTGTCCTTACAACATGTATATGCTCTCATCTCGTAAAGCCGCTGGCTATCCACTTCTCCTGTTGGTTGCAGTGCTCTGTGGCCTTCCCTTCTGCTCCCATCATGAACAGTCTTGCACCTCTAATACGATGCTGCTAAACCCCACTGTGGGTTTAGACACACAGAGTGTCTTCTATATCTCTTATGGAGACAACCTGTTTTCTCCTCTGTAGTTAAAAACAGAGACAGAGACACAGATCCAGACACCTTCTAATTATGTCTGTGGGACAGAACGTTGGGATCCAATTCAGAATCCAAGAGAACCCCAGAAATTCCCAGTACTTTGCTATAGCAATGCCTGGAAACTGTAAATGGGACTGATGCCTCCTTGTTCCTCAAGGAGTGTCACAAAGCATAATAAGAGCTACTGTGCCCTTTGGTGACCTTCGTTCTTAAGCACATAGCTTTCGTTTGTGATCTCTGCATTTAGAGATGAAAGCCTAAGCAACAAAATGCTTGCCTAGGGCCAAATCAGTACCAGACATGGTAAGCACCAACAAGGTACACTGCTACACCTCCGACTTCACTGCACATCCCCACTTGCACTGCAACCCTGCCTGGGGGCAGCACAGCCAAATCTCATTTCCCTTATTTTGTAATCAACCCCTCTGCAGTCAACCAGAACGGAAAACTCGTCGTCACTGTCAAGTCATTTAGTTCTGTTTTATTTCTTCCAATAGTAAAGATTTCTTTCTAGTCACCGCTTAAGTCAAATCTGGGACTAGAAATCAGGGTTTATTTTCATCTTTGGTAAAAACAAACTCCAGTGCACACAACCACCAACATCGCATTTGCCTACAAAACGAGACACGCATCTGCATAGACTCACAGAATCACTAGGGATCGGAAGGGACCTCAAAAGATCACCCAAACCCCCTGCCACAGCAGGATTCCCTACACCAAGTCACACAGGAACACAGCCAGGCAGGTCTGGAACCTCTCCAGAGAAGGAGACTCCACAACCCCCTGGGCAGCCTGTTCTAGTGCTCTGGTACCCTCCCTGGGAAGAAGGTCCTGCTGAGATTGAGAGGGAACCTCCTCTGTTCCAGCTGGCACCCAGTGCCCCTTGTCCTATCCCCAGATGACCTTTAGAAGAGCCTGGCTTCATCCTCCTGACACCCACCCCTCACATATTTATGGACATGAATGAAGTCCCCCCCTCAGCCTCCTCTTCTCCCAGCTCAAGAGACCCAGCTCCCTCAGCCTTTCCTCATGAGGAAGCTGCTCTCCTTCCTTCATCATCTTCGTTGCTCTGCTCTGGACACCCTCCAGCAGCTCTGTGTCCCTCTGGAACTGAGGGGCCCAGAACTGCACACAGTACTCCAGATGCGGTCTCACTAGCGCAGAGTAGAGGCTCTGAGTAGGACTTCCGTCTTACCTGTAGGTGCATAATATGTGCCAGTGCCAAGCTGCCAGCTAAAGCCACCTGCATATGACACAGCTTGGTTTCCAAGGGAGAGGCTGCGTGTGACACAGCTTCATACATCTTCCTCCTCTCACCTTGGTCCTGAAGTTGACCAAGTCACTCGGGCTTATGTGGTCTCCTGTTCTGGGCACCCATGAGGAAAAAGGGTCTGCATTTTCAGATGCTGAAGAAGCCACCTGCTGTCAGTCTCTTCCTATCTTGAGGCAGGTATCCACCACCACAGTTTCAAGGTAAACTGGCTCCATTGTGTCCCAGTTCACCCCAAAGCAAATTCTGTGGTTTCACCCAAGAGTGGAAAACCAGACATTCAGGACAGAGATACCAGGGAGCCCTACACTGCCATTGGGTTTTATTTCATTTCTGCTGTCGTAAACACTTCCCCTCTCTAAGTGCTGCACGTCCTTAACCCGTAGCAGAATGGAAAGGCTGAGACACTGACCTCCACACACACCAACACAAAGGGCAGACGGCTGTGGAATCCCAGCCTTGAGCTCTGCCCAAAGGCTGTCATCTTGGGCAGTCTGCTGTAGGTGATTCTGTGTGAGCAGGGGGTTGTGGAGGAGATCCTCTCCAGAGTCCCTTCCAGTCCCAACTGTTCTGTGAAATCTAAGGCAATTGTTTAATTTCAGAACCAAACCTTAATTTACAGGGTTTCAGCAGGAGTCTCTTAGCTATGGCGTGAGAAGCCTTTCTGTTTCTCTCTTAACCTCCTGTTAGAGAAGTAACGGAGTGCTCACAGGAACATCCTTTTTAGTACCTTGCAGTTTACGAAGATTGGCCATGTATGTCACCGTTTCACTGCGGAATTCTGAGAGTCATGTTCTTGTTTTCACCTCCACTTCACTGAGCCTTAGAAAACAGAACCTTGGCAGAAGGAAAACAACGATGTCTAAGCATCTTCTGTTGAAGCGAGCGTTCTGCACGATAACCACAGAGGGAATTTAATCTCACAAAGTTTAACTTTCTAAACCCTATTGTGGATAAGAGACTTGTCATTTTATTAATGAAGAGTGACCAGTTGTCACCCCCACACGGGAGAGAAAAGATTGTGACACATAAGCAACGAAGGACCATGAGACAAACCAAATGTAAATACCGATGGTTTAAAGAGATAATTAAAGCTCTTGAGACTGCAATTATGACAAGGCAGCATGACAAGGCACATGTATGTCGACAGAATATATTTATATTGACAGAATCTGTCCGAGAAATCCTTCCTCTACACTATATCTGCCTGTCACGTCTTCGGGCGGCACATGCAGTTATTGACTTTGTGCTAGCGGAGATCTTGAAATTTGTCCTTTTGCTTTGTTACTCAATGACACTTGGCGAAACGCACCGGGCTTTCGAGCACCGCTCCTCCTGAAGCTGATTGCCCTCCAGTTAGAATCTGGTGCTATTTCAACTCTCGTATTTACTGTGTCGGTATTATGTAACCGTCGCTCACGGATCCCTGGCTAACGGGAGTGTGCGTGCAGGCACAGCATGGGTATTTGGACACAGTGAGTCCTACAAACACAGGGGACTGCAAAATCAGACCTGACTGTTGGACATCTGATTGATTGTCTAAGGAGCTTACAAATACCCAAATTAAAACTAAAATTACAGCCTTTCTAACTCAGCAACCTAACACACGCTCCTTTCCTCTCCTGGCCAGGACTGACCTGGCTTCTTTCTCTGGTTCAAGCCTGCTGACTCACCTCACCAAAGGAGGATTCTTGGTATCGTGGCACAAAGGAAGGGATTCCACCTTTCCACTCCAAGGTCAGAGGCAGTGGCATCTGGCTGCAGTGCGTGGATGTCACTTAGACATGTGTGTCACTAGAGACTCATGTCACTAGAGATAGGGAGAAAGATCCTGAAGAACAAAATGACTCTCATAAAGCTCTTTCCTTTTGCTTTTGACAGTCAAGTAGATTCTGATTCCATTTTCCTATTAGGGGAACACACCCAAAGCATGCAGGCGCACGCTGGCACGTGAAGAGGGCTATATCAGCAACATCACTTAGCTCTACGTGAAAGGGAGGATAATATTCAGCATTTGCACATATTCATTGATTTAGATTTTGCTTGCTGAAAAGATCAGGACACAGTATTGCCAGCGTGGGACGCCTGGGACACCAGTGCTTCCAGGTGGCAAATACCATTCCTTGAACACAGAAATGGCTTAGAAAACTTTTCAGGCGTTTCCCCATTTAATTAGTTTTATTTTAACACTTGATTCCATGGCACAGAACAAACANCATACCCCAAGGAAAGTGCTACCTTCCGTGAAGACTCTGACAGTACCATCCTTTACCAAATACCAAATCATTCAATCTAAGGGCTTCTCAAGAACTTGCTCAGGCACCTCCTTCTGTGCAACTCATACTCTCAAGAACACAGATGACTGAGCTAAGAAGAAAATCATCTTCTGCTGAGAGAGTCTCTCATTGCATTAGGGTTGACAACTCCTCTGCATGGCATCCATGTTGGCTCTGCTCTCACAAGATGCTGAGCAAGGGTTAAAGCAGGGATAATCTGTTTTAAAACAGACTTTGCATGTTTAGTCCTGCTCATAACTGTGCAAGTCATCAGCCCTTCTGAGAGCAAGATGAACTTGGAGGAGAGAACAGTTTCCTTTGGCTTTTGAAAAATCCTGTCCTAAACTACAGTTCCTAAACCTCTTTTGCTTCTACACAGATAATCTGAGTGTAGGAAAGAGGGAACTTGAGAACAGGAACTCTCACAAGTGCACGGATGCACATGGGCTATGAAGAACCAGGGTACTCTGCTGATTTTAGAGAGGGAACCAGAAGGGAGGTTGTAATAGGTTAGGACTTTTGGACCCAGAATGTGACAACATGAACTTGGGAGACATAAGGTAGAGGGAGAACTAAGGCACCCTCCCCAGCTGCTCGGCACTGCTCTGCCAATGCAAAGCATCTGGAGATGCCGCTGGACTGGCCAACTTGCTTTTGCTCCCTCCCAGTGCTCTGGCTGACGAAAGGCTGCTAAGGGACATGCTCAGGTGTGTCTGTAAAGAATTGAATGCTTCACACAACGAGAACCTCATCTTGATGCTTCTTTTTCACCTTGTGTGAAGCTGCACAGTACAACGTTTCCCCAGCGCTTCCTGGGGAATCTCCTCCGTAGGGAAAAACCCAGTAAACAGTCCAAACAATCCGAAATTCTGTCCTGCATTGACACAGCTCTGGAACATCTGAACTTTGAAAATTCACGACGTTGCGGTGACACCCATATTCTGAGAAGCTCTGAGGTGCCAACGACGATATGGATCCTTCTAGAACATAGCAGTGGAGCAAGAAATAAAAGACAGATTTTTATCCCCTTTTTCGTATCTGCCAGCTCCAGGATCTTCCCCTGACATCAGAGAGGCCATGGATCTTACTGGATCCTGCATCGCTGCTTGAGGGTTACATATAATTTAAAAACCCCTTTTTCTTCTTTGAAACAGAGATGGAACCATAGGATCATTCCGTTAGGGGAGACCTATCAGACCAAGTTCAACTGTTACTCTAGCACTGCCAGGTCACCACTAAATCACATCACTTAGGCAGTAATTCCCTCTCTGGAAAGTGCCCTGAGCTACAGTTCATGCTCAGACTGCGGTTTAATCATTCTGGAGACAGTGCATAAAGCCTCCTCCAGTGCTGCTTTCCTTTGCCTTCAAAGGGCCAGGAAAAACAAAAGAGCCCTCTATCTAGTTAAAGTGTGGAAGAGTAGCTCAACCGTTTGCAGTTGCTGTTCTACGCTGAGGTTTCCCTTCTCGCTCGTTTCCATCACTGATCCTTTTATAATCTCAAAAATTGACAACATTTTTGCAACGCAGGGCAAATACCTGAAAATCTAGGATGACTTTTTCTGCTCTGCCCCTTCACCCAAGCTGTAGTTCTGGCTGGCAATTGCTCCCCTCTATGAAAAGACAGTTTTGAAGGGTCGGTCAGTAAATAACGTAAAGATGATGCAAACAAAAGCCCTTGCATAGAAGAACTATGTGCGACACATCTCTGCTTGGAAAGTATCACTGGAGACAACTGGAACTGCATCAGACGTTGTCCTGACCTCTCACACAACATCTGTCTCCAGACACATTTACGCTGCCTACAGTCTGGAAAACACGAAGCACAGATTGGCTCAACAGCAGACAATCTGGATGAACAGCACGCCTAGCTTCATTGTTTGCCTAGGTGCTTGTGCAGTGTCTTCACGCGTTCCTTCAAGCTGAAAATAGAGCAAAGACTATTCATAGCTGGATCACCAGATCTGGCTCCCAGCAAAACATTTTAGAGGGCTCTACAGGCCTCCTAAGACAGGAACAACACCGAGTGTTTACCAGCTGCCTTCACACAGTGCAAAGAAGTGCTTCTCAGAGGTTCAAACGTCTTAACTCTAGACCTACTGCCCAATGCTTTCTTGTACCACCAGTTCCTCTCAGTTCTTGCATGCATGAGCAAGACTTCCTGGGAATCTGAGTCTAGATTATCATGGGTTTAAGATTTCTCTTTTAAAAAGATGATGGCAACTTTTACAGTCAATAGGGCATACAGTGGCTGATCACTGAACACACTGTGGTCAGGGTGAAAATTTGCCTTTTACCTGGATGGAGCTCTTGTACCCTTCCATGAGCAACCCAACCCACCGTTCAAACAGGGAGAAGAAACAAAAGGAAGGACTTCAGCAAGTGCTTCTCCAGAATCTGTTACAAAGATGGTGTCTGCTGTAATTGTGCAGCCAGCGCAGTGGCTGTGCTTTGGGAAGCCACGATGCCATCCTCCTCTGTGGATACAAGGACACAAGCACAACTGAGATGACTTCAAGAAGACCCTTGGTTTGCTAAAACCTAGGTTGATTTTTTTGTCTTGAGTTGTAAAAGCTGGAAGGCTTAAGCATGTGGATCATGGATCAGGCACTTTCCAACGGAGGGTGCAAACGAGATTCTCAAGGACAGGCTGTCATTGAACTGACACGTGGGTTGGACTTGCAGAGAGAGCCCAAAGAATGAAGCCTATTAAAAAACTGGCACGTTACGCATTTGTGTTCTGTTCAGCAATTTGGCAGAATGAATTTATAACAGATTTCATGGTAGGGATGGAGTCCAAGAACGACTCCTCCCCTAATTATGAGCTGAATCCCCCTCCTCCCCATTTAATTCTTTAAAAGCAAACACAAGTGTAATAAACCCTCACCAAACAGAACTCGAATTCTTTGTTTTGACTTTTAAAGAAGCACAAAGGAAATGAAGGGCGAGTGCGCACGTCTCCCCGTCAGGGTGCATTACCAGCCGGAAGATGTGAAAAGGAGCAGGATTGTGAGATCTGAGGCCCCGAGCTGGTGGAATCAGAGTATGTCATAAAGGTCACGTGCAGCCTCCAAAGGGGAGCCAGGCATCCCATGCAAGAGTAGCCCCACAGATTGATGGCCAGATAGTGTTGGCATTGGTGCTGTGGCAGATGCTCATTTAAACTTCCGCCCTAAAACTTGCTGGAAGAAAAGTTACAGCAGTAGGTGGGGAAGAACGAAGTGGGGAAAAAACTCAGTAGAAGGACTGAAATAAACTGGCTGCCGTACAAACGCATTTGAATTGTCAATGTGTAGCTAATGGTTCCTGGTCCCAACTGTCCCTTTGGCTGCCGTCGTTTTTATCTTTGGGTCATTACAGCAGAGTACACTGCATAGTCACCAGCCTTCCCCCTAGCTCTTCCCAGGAATCGAACGGCAGTTCTGCAGCTATGGCCATATTTTAACTGAATTGTTTCTCTATTACACTGGATGGTGGAAAAAACCTACCTGATAGGTGAACTCCTTGTCACTTTGGCCTCAAAAGAGTTTCCCTGGAAAAGGTCTACCCAGAGTCAGGCCAGGAAGCTGACTTTCCGCGTTGGAAAGTTCTTCATTGCCTCACCGAGAGTGAATTTGATGCTGCGTACATGAGAGCCATTATAGCTGGATGTGAGATTTTAAACTAAGTGCCCTGACTGTGGAGAGTTCCTTAATGCAGACAAATTGCAGCAGAGCTTAGGATGCTGCAGCCAGGTGCCCTAAATGATCGGCACGGTTTTCAATCAGGCTGTGCAAAGCAGCAGCTTCAGTTCAGGATTCTCCAAGCAGTTTCCTTTGAAATTTCCTGCCTGAATTTTTCCACTTCAAATGATGCTTTAACTGTCATGAAACTTTACCCCCTCCACCCCCCCTCCCACAAAGTCTGTCCTTCATTCCGTTTTGTCACTTTCCTATTGACTGCCAGATGCAGAGCCTGAAATCTAGCAGGAAAAGGGAATAGAGGGCACCACGACTAGGAGTTTTTGGGGTGAAAACCCAGCATTCTGATACTGAACTGTGTGGTTGTGCAGAACACACAGTCACACTGCTAGAATGCAGTATCGGTCATAGGAATTAGCATCACATATAAATAAGCATGTGTTTTGATAGACAGAGCTGTTACAGCTCCATCCTAAGAGAAATGCTCTGTATGACTCTTCAAACGAGACCCCATCCATCGCACTTCCAACTTGGTCTTTTCTGTGATCTAATGCACAAGGTGGCAATGCCTCTTTCTCAATGGAATCTGCTATTACTACATGCACCAGCCTCATATTTGCCTCTGCCCTGGGCACTGGAGAGGCACTCACTGTGTGCAGTTCTGGGCCCCTTGCTTCAAGAAGGAGCTTGAGGTACTGGAGCAGGTCCAGTGGAAAGGAACAAGCTGGGGAAGGGACTGGAGGGGAAGGCGGATAAGAAGAGGCTGAGGGAGCTGGGGGTGTTTAGCTTGAAGAGGAGGAGACTCAGGGAAGACCTTTTCCTTCTCTCCAACTCCCTAAAGGGAGGTTGCAGTCAGATGGGGGTCAGGCTCTTCTCCCAGGCACCCAGCGCCAGGATGAGAGTGCAAAGCCTGAAGCTGCCAGAGGAAGGTTAGCTTGGGTGTTAGGAAGCCCTTCCTCACAGAAAGGGAGCTCAGAGCCTGGACAGGACTGCCCAGGGCAGTGAGGGAGTCCCCATGCCTGGAGGTGTTCAAGAAAAGACTGGATGCGGCCCTTAGTGCCACCATCTAGCTTAATGTGGTGATGTTAGGTCATGGGCTGGGCTGGGTGATCTCACAGGTCTTATCCTGTGATTCTGTGTGATTATAACCTGTGCAAATTTGCTGTTAGAACATAGCAGTGGCTCACAGAGTTCCTGCTTTCCTGTTCATTTTCATGTAATCCCTGCACTAGCTATTTAGTTTTCAATTTATATCAGACCATTTCAGTGACCCAACCGACTGTGAAGCATCACAAACATTTGTGTCAGGAAAATTAAGTGGGAAGTGAAGGTCAAGAAAGAGGCAATGAAGAGCTGTAGAAAGAAGAGGACCAAGATCTGCTGCCACCACCAGTGTTTGCTGCTGAGAAAAAGGCAGATGTAGATAGTTTTTGGGCCTCTTGTCCAGCATCAAACTCACATGAACCTGTAGTCAAAATAACCCTCTGATACTTCACAGCAGATTTAGGAAGCCTGCAGCAGGACGTAAGTGACCGTCAAAATTGTCTCCAGCCACGATAGTGGATGTTAGCACCCTGTTAGTGCGGTGGCAATGAACTGTTAGGGCTGTTCCCTATTGAACATCTCAGGGTGAAATTCCCAGCTGTTTGGGAGCACATCTGCTTGGTTAAGGCAAGGTATTCACCGTCATTCCCGCTGCTCTGTGTGACCTTGGATTAGCTGGTTAGTTTACAGGGCAAACATCTGAGCGGAATGCAGCCTTTGTGATAGTTCCATGATGCAAATGCAAAAGCTGTTGTTTTCTAAAGCCAGGAGCTAACAAGGGCTGCTAGTGACGGAGTCAGGTTTGTTGTAATCCTTGCTTTGAAGACACTCTGGAGTACTTAAAGGTTAATGAACCACTTGTGGTAGAGCTTTGCTTCAGACTTTAGCTCTGTTTTATTGGTGATAGAACCATTAACTTATACACTAACCTTTCTACTTGTTACTACTCAACACATTCTGCCCGCTAAAGCTTCCTATTGATTTTTACCAGTGAGCTTTTGTTAAAAGTAGGCTTAAATACTTGGGGTTTGTATTCCTGTTAGCACTGGGTGATGCAGAGACGGACAAGGATTAATCTTGAGGGTTTTGTTTAGTTTGGATGTGTTTTACTGTCACTTTGGCAACACCACTGCCCTTCGTTTTGTTTTTTGAGCCGTTTGCTCTGTTTCAGATAGCTTTTTAATTGCTCTAGTGTTCTGTTCAGTAAGTCAACTTTACAGCCTAGGATGAATAGTGCTAGCACAATGAACCGAGATACTGGAAACCCCTTCAATCCTTCCAAAGTTAAGATCTGATCTATGAGGAATGGTGCCACCTGGGCAGAGGACCAACAGCACTGGCCATCTGGAATCCAGCCATACGTTAAAAAAATCTCACCTTAGTCTCCTTCTAACATCCTCATGTTCCACCTCCTCACTTCTTGTGAGGTCTTTGTATCAAGGTCCCAAAGAGTCACACGTTTCCTGGCTGGTGACACAGTTCATGGGCATGAATTAATGAAAAAGGTTGGGATTGATCCTCATTTGTAGAGGTTTAAAATTGTTCTAAACCATTGCCATTTTATTGTACTTTTTATTTTCTAGGTTTTTAGAATCTCGTCAATAGAGCTGGTTATCACCCTCAATTTATTTCAGACAGTGGCTGATTCCTATTTCATCTTTACTTGGAACACTGGAGCGCCACAACCATGAATGTTTGGTGAAGACAATGTTGGTTTTATCCAACAGTTTGAGTCAGAGAGGACTTTTCTGGGATTGCTGTGTCTACCATGGTGTTTTCCAAATAGAGAACCGTGTGCTAATCAGAGCTGATTCATCACAGAAACAAACAGAGGATTTCCTCTGCTAGGGCAATAAATCAGAGGATGGAACGCTTCTGGGATTTTCTAGTGGCTGGGTTTTTTGCCTCTCTGCAGGCACTCTGGGAAAGCAGAGTGCAGGGAAAGTACATTAGGCTGGTTGGAACCCTTGTGCTTTGCAAAATTACTTGTAGTTGTTCCCCATGGGGATTTCACATCAAGGCATCTATTTCAACACCATTGTTTTTACCATGAAAGGAAAGAAAAGCTTGGGTATTTCTTTCTTTGATTAGGAAAAAAAAATACATACCCAGTCCTGGGACCTATTAGTAGAAGTAAGATGCTCGGAGATTATTTTCCATTTCCATAATTACTGATAAAAGAATCCCTTGCCTTTTGGGTCAGAAATCTGCCTGTGTATTCAGGCTGGGCTCCCTTGATTTGATTGCTCCATACATTTCCGAAATCATTGTGCCTTTGAACGAGAATTCTTTTCAATAGGACATTATTCATGGCTGCCCAAGAATTAGGCTTTGAGAGACTGGTACTAATATTTTCTATTATGTTGGTCAACAGGGTGGCATTCTGTAAGGTTCACTTTGATATTCAGATTCAAATATTCACAACAACAACATGAATGTCGCATGATTGCAGCTGTGCAAATAGCAAGGGATTACCCCAACTTTGATGTTGGATTCTGTTCTCCAGTTTTTCATTATTCATTTCCCTGTGAACAGGAGTGACAGAAATTTGGGGAGCTCGCTGAAATCCATGGACAGTAATGCATCTTCACATCCAAACTCTTCACCACAGCCCCTGTGCAACGATTTATGTACCGAAACAGTCCCACTCGGAAGTCTCATGGCAGCTGCCTGCTGCTAAGGCGCCTTTAAGAATACGCAGTGGGCCAATGGATAGCATTACATCAATGCACTTTCCATTTGCTTAAGACGGCCATGGCTGTATTCAGCACAAACCCAGGGATCTCACAGGATTCTTCAGAAGTCGTAGTGCATGCCTGACTCTGTGCTATCAATGTAGCAAGAGAAAATGGAATGCCAACATTTGCTGCAAGCAGCAGCAGAAGTCTAGCACCCGGCAAGTTAGGTCACAAGTCCTCAGTCAGAAAGAAATAAGAATGTTCTAAAAAGCTCGTGTTTGAGAGCTTTGCCAGATAATGAGAGCATCTAGATAATTGAATGGAAAAAATAAAGACAAAGTTACTGTATCCTGATTAAATTACCTTTGCCCTGCTTGTTTTTTCCTAAGTATTTCCTTCATTCAATTGTTCCGTACGAGCAATAGCACCGCATCAAGGATTAAGTATTTGGGAAGAAAATGACCTCAGTGACTTGACAAAAATATTCAGAAATAATACAAGACATCTGTAACAGCGTCCAGAGACAAGAACTGTCAGTGGAAAATACTTGCTGAGTAATTCTGAGCTGGAAACACAGCCTTGAAATGTATGCCATTTACAAGCAAGCTACGGACAACGAAGAGTTAAAGTCATTGAACGATTGTGTATTAATAGCACAAGCAGTTCTGCCTTCCCTAAATCTCTTCAGGTTAGCTCAAAAATCAGACCACATTTACCTAAAGGCTGGTGAACCACAGTGTGACTCCTCAGTAGATGAGAGCAGAGTCTGAAGCACAGCACCAACACTCAAGGCCCTGCTACGTTGTGATGCTTCACAGTGAGCGTGTCAAGCAGCTGCATAAATAAAACGACCGTCATAGCAAGACCGTGATCAGTGATCCAGTGAAGGCATTTCCAAGAACCAAGACAACTCCATATTGCGATGACGGCAACTGAATTAGCACAGACTGGTGAGTTTGTAAACAATACAAAATGTTGAGGCGATGTCAAATGGAATGTCACAAGTAAGGGTCTGAAAGCCAAATTTCAACCTCGTTTCAGGAACAGATGAGGCCAGAACATGATTCCAAAGAAACTCAGCAGTTTTCTCTATACAGAAAGCTGCTGTTTCCTATGGAAAAAATGAAATCACCACATACCTGCACACAGACACACAGAATTCTGTTTTAATATTACAGAGTCACTGAATTATTGAGGCTGGAAAAGACCTGTAAGATCATCAAACCCAGCCCATGACCTAACTTCACCACAATAAGCTAGATCATGGCATTAAGGGCCATGTCCAGCCTTTTATTAAACACCTCCAGACATGGGGACTCCACCACTGCACTGCACAGTCCATTCTACGGACCCTCTGTATGATCACACTTTCCGTGAGGAAAGGCTTCCTAACACCAAACCTAACCCTCCCCTGCCCTTTCATCCTATCACTTGTTGCCTGGCAAAAGAGCCTGACTCCCACCTGACTACAACTTCCCTTCAAGGAGCGGTAGAGAGGGAGAATGTCCCCCCTGAGTCTCCTCTTTTCCAGGCTAAACACCCCCAGCTCCCTCAGCCTCTCAACAGCCTTTCCCTCCAGACCCTTCCCCAGCCTCGTTGCTCCTCTGGAACTGCTCCAGCCCCTCAATACCTTTCTTGAAGCGAAAGACCCAGAACTACCCCCAGGACTCGAGTTGAGGCCTCAGCAGTGCCCAGTGCACCACTCATTCATCACGAGACACGTGAGATTTCAGCTTGTCTCTAAGCTCTTCTGCATGGCCTGTTGGACTGTACCTCCCAAGCTTGGTAGCATGGAGGAACCGTAAAATGCAGTCCCATAAACATGGGCGGAGGAATATACCCCTTGAGCATTGCAGAAGGATGAATCCGAACTACAGTTCCTCTGCCTTGGCTTTCAGAATTTTGCCACCTAATAAATGGGGAATTTTTATTTCTAACTGAATTTGCCCGTGATCTCAGAGCACATTGTTGTTTTCCACTCTTTAAAACACAGGGTCATTGCAAGAGTCAGGGGTGACAGGAGCGGGCTTTCGCTACCCTACTCCAGTTCCTTTCAGAGATTTGATCCAGATTGCAAAGAATTCCTTTTCACACGAATGCTAAGGCCATCCTTGCTTTTAAAAAGAAGTGGGAGAAAGAGCGCACAGAGAGGCTGCAATTGTTCAGGGAAGGATGTATAGTGGTAGCCTGTACAGAAATGCTCCCTCTGAGCCTACTTTGGGTTACAGCAGAGATGTCTGGATACAGCTCATTCTTCTTCAGCCTTGCAAACACAAACAATCATGAGGCTCCAATACATAAAATCTTAAGCCAACAACAAATAGCCTCCCCAAGATGAATGAAAACAACGTGTGAAAAGAACATGTGAAACCACCAAAATGCTTACAGCAGATGATGAAAGAACAGGAAAATCTTAAGACAAACGAGAGCTACTCTGGGTAAGTGAATTATTTCCGTGCTGTTACACTGAACACAGCACTGCAGTAAAAGGGCTATTTCAAATGAACCAACTACAAGGATCTGTGAAGCTTCTATGAGTTACGTGTTCTAAGACAGAGTTTCAGTGTCACTTAAAATGCTAAGTAAGTGATCTTTTCGTTTTGTGTTTAGATTCCTAAGTTACTAAAACACCGGCTTGATTTCATATCAATAAAAAACGAGGAACACGATTCCCAGTGCCCTGGGTAGGATGGAAGAGCAGACTCTGGCACACTGTCCAAAACTCGTCAGAGAAACCTGCCACCTGTGCTCTGCCCTCCACGCTGCTCTTACTACATTGGCTTCCAAGGCACCGTTTGTTTAACTCCTCTTTTGCCAACAGATTTTGCTTCCACACAAAAAGCCATCTTGACAAGGCACATTGCCAGCACTGCAGCAGCATAGGCTTCTGCTGACACCGATGGTAGAACAGCCCCAGTGGGCTTGCAGTGGGCAGAACACGCCCTGCGGTGCTTTCTGTCGAACGATCATGAAGGTCGCAGTCCAGTGCCCAAAAGACAACTGCTGATAGCATAAAAATCACCACAGTCAGTGACCGGCCCGGGTGCTGACAGACTTGTGGAAAGGGCAAAGATTCAGCTGACCTACGGACTCAACAAGCTGATCTTCCCAGTGAAAATGCTCCCTTTCGATCAGAGTTGAGATACAGCTTGCACTGCAGTGGTCTTTGTGAAACAAAGCTCTTCCTTATAAAGCTACCCCTAAAGAAGGAAAGGCAGCAACAACTGGCTGCTGAAGACATGAGTTTGACTAAGAAGAAGTCAGTTTTCCTGGGGATCAAGTGTGTCCCTTCCATTATTCAAAGAGCTCAGAGGCACACAGGCACACAGGCACGATTCCGTACAAACTGACAGTACACCAACCACACTCATCCCAGGTTCAGATGTCAACTTGATATCTGATTTCCCTTTAAGACAAAGCAGGCATCTGAGACTGGAGTACGTGCCTGGCAAAGAGAACAATGGGTGGATGTTACCGCATGAGTGGCAAATTCAGGTCTCAGCCATGCTACCTTAAATCTGGAGAAAGGCCAGGATGCCAATGAAGCGGTATTGGATTTGTAACTGAGCGAGCACAGAATATTGCCCAGCATACCTTTTTTTTTAATGTCTTTTATGTTAAACAAAACATAGAGAAGAAATCTTCCTTCGCTCCCCTGTTATAAATCAATGACCATCGCTCTGTTAATGCGTTACAATAAAATATCTCACCAGTGCATTGAGCTGATTGACCGTGATAGATCAGCAGATCGATGGCTCACAAAAGCAAATGGCCAGATGCAAGACCACCATCTCCAATTAGGTAATTCTCAAAGATTTCACACCGGATTTCATGATGGCTTAGAAGCAGCAAGTCTACAGTGCTCGCTGACCTAACTCAAGAGCTCACGGGACTTTTCAAAGGGCTACTCTCCTTCTTGTTACCTCATTTTTAAAACCCAAGATAAAGTAGACATTAATAATTTACAAACTCATTCCTCTAGATCTGGGTACTGCAGCTTGGCCTTATTTCTGATGTTAAGAAAATCCTACATCCTTGAAAACCAGGAGAGAAAGTGGCAGTGCAAGCAAATGGTTTCTTGCAAATGGTTCTGAGCATTTCTGTGCATTGCTCCTTTCTCTCCTGGATTTGGAATGTGTAGCTCTTCAGCCCACATCCTCAGTGTGAGAAGTTTCCAGCCCCGCTGTAAATCCTGTGCAGCACCCATGCACCTGCCAGGTCTAACACTTTCGATCGGTGCTTCAGTTGCCCAGCACCCAAGGCCATCTCTCCCACTTTTCGGAGAGCCCATTTGCAAGCCTTGACAGTGCCATTTCATAAGCATTTCCCCAATCTTCCAACATCCACGACACAGACCTTGAAGGCACAGGTAATCCTTTTGGGCACGGTGTTTTCTAGTAATCCTTGACCCACCTCACTGAGGTAAGAGCCAGGAAATGCACTGAAAAGGCGAGAGTGAACCGAACGTCAATGTCCTTTGGCAGTCTCCCTGTGCATTTGCCATGGCCATGAGGATACAGTTATCTATGCAAAGTAATTAGAAAAGGCTAAATATTGTTTATGCCAGAAAACTAACGCAACAAACTGTGACTCTTTCCTATCCATTTGTTTTGTTAAGGCTGCATTACATCAGGGCTGCAGAACTTGACTTTTTGAGCTACTTGCAGCACGCATTCATCTCCAGAAGAATCCTGAGCCATCACTGCAGTGTGGCATTGAAGGAAGACACAACACTGCAGCATCATCTCTGTTTTAATGCAGTTTCCTTTGTCTAGGAACTAGCTCAGGGTTTGAATCACACCCATATGTGGCCCGATGGCCTTTACAGAACCAGCATGTCTGTCTTTCTACGCAAACAGCAGACCTCTGAACATGAAAGCAAGAACCCTGCTCCTAGATTTCTTCCCCCAGCACAAATTTATAAGACTCTTGGGGGTAAAACTGTTTACATGCAGAAAGTAACTTCAACCTTTAAAGGCAGAGCTAAAGGCTTTGCTTTGCATGCAATTCTGAAGCAAAGAACCTTTTATTCCTACATCTCCCTCCTTCATTGGCGCCGTATATTTCCGTAACGGCGCACAATTCCAGATTGACAACCAAATCCATAAACCTCTTCACTGGTTAGGGTGGCATCAGCACTTGAGGCACTGCGTTTAGAGGTACTCTGTGGTCTCAAAGATCAAACTATAATTTCAAGATATTGACATTTCTGATTTGTTCTGGTCTGGGAATACAATCAGGAAACTGCCCTGCTTTGCTTTGGATCTTTTTCGTCATTGTGAGAGGAGAATAATTTGTTTTAATAGAAGCTTAAGCAACATCAGCTGCTGCACCTGCTCAGGGCAGCCTTCACGATACACGTTTTTAGAGTAAGATCTCTGTGTAACAGAAATACGAGGCCATAACTTTGCAGATCCAGGTTAGTGTGGAAGGACCTACAAAAATAAGTGTGGAGGTGGACTGTATGCTATGACTCACCAGAAGCAGCTTTTCCAGACAGTTGAGTTTACCCAGCAGTAAACACAGAGTGCACGAAGAAATCCTTCTTGTCATGCCTTCTTTTAAGCAAATCGTATCTAGAGCAACTGAAGTTTGTTCTTCGTATTCAGTCGTGCCCCTGCAGCGCACAAGCTCACAACAATGCCTAGGGTCACAGCATTACAAACTTCATTTAATTGCTCAAAGCTCAACAGAGATATTTTAATGGAAGGTTTCTTCCTTTCTGTTTTTTTCTTGCAATGATTACAGATGCAGCAACAGAAAGAAAAGCAAAAGCCAAGTAGTTCTTGAGCAGAAAATCACAGTGCTCTGCAGCGTGGGATTTCTTTTGCTTCTCAGAACTAAGAACTGCAAACCACACACAAACACAAATTCTCACATTGCTCAAAAAGGCAACAGCCCCGAACAGGTAAGAGACCTGTGGTCACAGAGTCCTTAGGGACCAGAAGGGACCTTGAAAGATCACCCAGTGCAATCCCCCTGCCACAGCAGGATCACCCAGACCAAGTCGCACAGGAACACAGCCAGGCGGGGCTGGAACAGATGTTCTTCTCTGGAGACTCCACACCCTCCCTGGGCAGCCTGTTCCAATGCTCTGGTACCCTCCCTGGGAAGAAGGTCCTGCTGATATTGAGAT
This sequence comes from Upupa epops, assembly GCA_013397515.1. Lineage (NCBI taxonomy): Eukaryota > Metazoa > Chordata > Aves > Bucerotiformes > Upupidae > Upupa > Upupa epops. The sequence continues at coordinate 189,919 of VZRI01003769.1, forward strand.
GGAACCTCCTCTGTTCCACTTGGCACCCAGTGTCCCTTATCCTATCCCCAGGTTACCTTAAGAAGAGCCTGGCTCCATCCTCCTGACACCCACCCCTGACCTATTTATAGACGTAATGAGGTCACCCCAAGCACAGAGGTACTGTAAGGTCAGAAGGAATAGGAAGCTGAAAAGGTCCATTAATTTTGAAGTGTGTCTCTCCCATTTGTTTGATTTAGGAAATGCTCTGTGGTTGCCCACTAACTCTAACAGTGGAATCTAAAAATCAAACACTAATATTCTTCACTACTACGTAATGTCAGAGGGTTTTCCTTAAAACACTAATGCATTCGTCCTTACGTCACTCTTGTACGTTGGATGGACTCACTGCCTTGCAATTCCACAGGGAAGAAAGAAACAGAGTTCACAGCAGTGTTCATGTCAGAGCTGGAACCAGCTCCTAGTTCTCTAATTCTGCTTCCTGAAACTCAAACTACAGTACAGGAGTGCAGTATAAAATGTGGTGACAGCCTTAGAATGACATGTGTGGCATCCCGTATGACCCAGAAGAAGCACATAAGAGGACTGTGTGATGCACTCCTTGTCATGCAGTTCAGTGTTACCTCACCAGAGTGCTAAGAAAAACTCTCTGATTTCTGTTTGGGGTATTTGACAAATAGTGCTTGATTCCATAATGACTCCTGAAGGCTTTAAACCTTTACTCACATCAAAGGCAGAGAAGGAAGTCCTTGAAATCGTATATAGCCTTCAATAACTTGTGGACTGCAAGCAGATTACTGGGGATGCACTAGCAAGCACGTTTAGCTTATTCACATATGTTAATAAAACATAGGCTTCCTGGAGAACAATTACCTCCTATGGACAACAAATTAACATTCACCAGAGCTTCCAAGAGCTTGAACTTCTACCTCCACTTCTCTCCTAATATTTCAATTCATTTGGGGGTTTTTATTTTGCTTTTATTTGTTTTTTTAAGGCAAAACAGCTGCAGAAGGACGGAAGGAAGGGAATATTTTAGATATACAAGGGCCAGGGATGTTTCTATTATTACAGGGACATAAAAGATGAGACAAGTTACCTAGACCAGCAACTATGGAAAGCAGAGAGCAGACAGTGCAAGGCATGGAGTGAGTGGGGCAGGATCAGTGCCCCCAGCTCCCAGGGGCACTGTGCCCTTGCAAAGAGATCCAGAACGTGCCAGGGGAAATATTACTGTGCCACAAAGGCATGGATGGCCACCACAGAGCTGCGGTGGCATTTGCTGTAACACGATGTTGTACCAAAAACATTCACACCTGTTGCTGTGATTTTTCCACTCAGGGCAGTGACTTGTACATGTCAGCTTGTGCCCTACCGGACACGGTGTGAGAACTGTCAGCCCTGAGCAGCATCTCCATCTCACCATCATCTCTGTGTGTAGGGTTACCACAGAAAAGAAAGCAACACAAAGGCCAAACCCCAAACAATTCTTTGGTTGCAGCATTACGGGATGGCCAGGCCAGATCCTACTCTCTTCAACCAATAAGCTCTATGAATTCTGACAGCTGCTCCGGCATGCCTGAGAACAGAAATCAGGTTATTATTGTAGCCTTGGACAGAATATATTGTTAAAGTGATGTTGTCTTTAGAGTCTGACATGAAATCTGTAAACATGCTTAACATTTCTTTAAAAGGAAAATACAGCTTGCCAATCCCTATTGACTCGACGAATAGAAAAGCCAGAGATATTAAGCTTAGATTTATTTTCTCTAATGATTAACTTTACAATATCATTTCATCCTTTCACAAATCAATTGGATTAATCATAACAACTCAAAATGAATGTTTACACTGCATTTGCCTTCTGGTTTAACTCTCTTGGTCAGTGCTTGGCTGTGCAGGATACAGTATGAGGAAAAGCGCAGCACAGGCACCACTGTTGGATGAAGTCCACCCATGCACTGATGCAGAAAGAATTATGAGTCTTTAAGTCAGGACTTTCAGGGGACCAAAGCCCATCCCCAGATAAGATGGATAACTATTCTGAAGTAGGGTGACTGGTAACAAGCATCCCGTGGTTACGCATCATCGAGGTAAATCCATGGCCTCTATTTTACCCTGTTCACAACACACACAACGACATTAGTCATCCAGAGCAGCCCCATGTGGACCACATGCAAAACGGAACAGGGAAGCCAAGGTAGTAGCCACTCACGGGGAGCTGAAAAATCAGGCGGAACAATTAAACCTTGTCTCTCCGTAGCTGTGCTTTTTGTGTGCCAAGCCTTCCTACTGGAGCTCAGTCTCTATGTGGACAGAGAATGTGGTAACCCCAGCTTTGGATAGCTTTCTTTGAACTTTAACCCCTGAGCTAAAGGATGAAATCACAACGGTGACATCGCTCCTCTGTCTTTGACATTTGTCCCCCATTCCTGCCAGCGGAGAGACTTTCAAATAAACAGGGGCAAAACAGACCAAACAAAGCAGAGACGATACCCGGTGATCGCTATGATTTTCCATGTGAGAAGAGTTATGGGCAAGGAAAGACAAAGGGAACAGTTCAGAAAATCCAAAGACAGAACAACAATCCACTACGGTGAGCACCGCTTCGTTACTGTGAACTAGTTGCTCAGGGTTTGACCGTACCTGCCGTGTACGGCACGAGGACTAGACAAAACCAACCGTGAAGGTGAGGACATTCCTCAAACCAGTTTTACTTGTTGACATGGAAACCTACCTGAGAGACAGAGACAGCGTCTGCTAGAAATCGGTCAGGACTGCAGGATTAAAACAGGACTTTAGTTTTGAAATCTTCCCATCAGATGGTTTTCAGCCGGGCACCGCTTGGTTTGCTGCCAGCCATCCTCTTTGACTCCTCAGAAACAATGCCAGTTCCTACCTACAAAGGTCCCAGGTCCCCAGCCTCAAGCCCAGCCACAATGAACAGAGAGCAGCTGGAAGCTCTCAGAGGGTTTGAACGTAAAAGAAAATGATCACGAGTGTAACCTCTGGCAGAATTTTCGCTTCGTTGCCCTCATTTCTAGAGAAGGGGAAGACCTTTAGGAAGCCTCACGAGCAGACACGTTTTAACGCCCAACGTGAACAGCTGCACGAATTGATCAAGAGGACTGAGGGGGACCTGCACACATTCCCCACCTGCCGTGGCTTCTGACCTTCGTGGGGTGGTGCTCAGCTCGCTTGTTCGTTCGGTGCTGTAGCTGCACGTGCGCACATACTAGCTACACATTCCATCTCACAGAGACGCCTAAAAAGCTGGAGGGGGGCTGGGGTATACCTTGCTTAGAATATTTGAGGCTTGATTTCAGAAGAAATGGATGCTACTTGTCACTAAATCACAGAGCTACTTGCCCAACACTTGTGCACTGAGACAATTAATGAATCAACAGCGTTGTGACACACGTGGAAAGACAAAGGTCTATATTTGCTAAGTAGCTGGTTGATAATTAGGTTTTCATAATTAGGACTATGCTGGTCCTTGTTGAATAAGTTGAAAAAAATGAAGCAAACCTGCTCAACATGACCTCCCCTCGTCCTCTCACGTGGGACAGACACAGCAATGCATCCTCCAGTTGTCAGCTGCTGCGCTGAGCCTGTCTCCAAATGTATTCTCAGCGATTGCAGTGGTTTAAGTGAAGACTGCAACTGAAAACCAATTTGCACTCCGTTTTATGTGCAAATGAACAAACCCCAAACCACTATTTGGGACCAAAAACTGTCCAGCTATCAACAATACATGAGAAAGAAAACAGCTCCAACCAACCGGCCTACTGACCAGTGCTCTAGCCCTCTTGGTGCTAGGCTGACAGCTGCCCAGATGAAGCAGTTTTGTCCCCGGAGTGGCTGGACTGTTCTTCCAAGATAGTGAGGTAAATCTTCAAAGGAGCATCCAGTCATGTCAGTCCTCATGTCAAGAGCTTGATGCTGCCAACATCCCCTTACTTCAGCAAATAACAGGAATCCATATCTTTCAAATAGATAGCAAGATAAGACATTCTGTTTTAATCCCCACTGTAAGAAGACTTTAATCAATAAAACCTCCAGTTCTGATCTGCAACCAGCCAGCCTGTGCCTCAGAGTATATACTGCCTGCAAACAGGCAAGGGGAGGCTGTTGGAGGCTCACTCTTACCAAAGCACTGTGACTCTTTTCATTCTCTGCTTCATACCCACCAGCGACCTGTACCCAAGGCTCAACAGCATCTTTCCAAACATTTCTGAATAACAGAAAAAAGGAGGTTTGTTTGTTTTCCCATGCAATAGGATTGTAATCTAGGCTTTCCCAAGCAGCTGCTTACATGGACAGGCGTGGGAAGTACATCAGTGCGCAGTCGGCTACCATTCATTCATTTCAGTGACCAATACACAGAAATATTCTGGCACTGATTTTCTAATCCTTCAGCAAGAATAACAGCATCACTGAATGACTGAGACTGGAAAAACCCTCTGAGCTCATCCAGCCCTCTCTGCCAGGCTGCTGTCCAACCCCCACTCAACCCCCAGTCTGTAGCTCTGCAGGGGGTTCTTGTGGCCAAAGTGTGGGACCCTGCCCTTGGCCATTTTCAGCCTCATCCTGCTGGCCCCTGCCCTTGACCCAGCCTGTCCAGATCTCTCTGCAGCACCGTTCTCCCCTCCAGCAGACAGACAGTCCTCACCAACTTGGTGTCACCTGTGAAACACACAGTCACCATACTTCAGCTGCAGTGCGGTTGGAGGGTTAAAAAGGAATTGACCAGATTTTACACCCAGAAATAGGTTCCTGGTGCTAGAAGTTCTTGACAGGCAGCAAGAACTTGGTGTAAGGGAATACAGTCACTGAAATGTGAGGGTGCCCCAACTGGGCTCAGAAATAAAGCAGACACATCTAGCAATAAGGGATAGCACAGGAGCACCATGAGCCGTCCTCACAGCACAGGCAGTCTCTGCATCAGGTTTGCCAGTAAAGCTATCTACCCCGCCGTGACGTTAGTGTGTGGCAGAACCTCAAGCAAGGCTTGGTGGCTCGTGGAGTGCAAGACAGACGAGACGGTCAGGAAATCATCTCACACGAGCGTTCAAAAAGCCTGTGAAATCTACCTCACAGGCACATTAGCTCTGCTGCCACAAAGGAGCCGTCTGCCCCACAGCAACGCTAACACTGGGAAAGCTGGGGAGATGCTCTCTGTTCTACACACCCGGGTGTGTGCGCACACAGAGCAGCAGAGCGGTCCCAGAGCTTGAACTGTGCGTGGCACTATTAAACCGATCGTCCTCAGGTTTGTCCTCTTGTATCGGTCCCAGCATGCCAGCAAAACACAGACCACCTGAAGACAGTGTTCTTAACGGTTAAGGCTGCATATCTGAACTGAGCTGCAGCTCCAGGAAGGCAAACTCAGATAGGCAGCCAGGGTGGCCAAAAGCTCCCCACAATTTACGAGAGTGTAAACAGTAAACAACAGTAGAAGCAGGTTTTCTGGCTTTAATGATATTGGATGCTAAGGGGCTGAAGAAGTATAGATAACTTATATTGTAAATACCGCTTGAGATTAGAAAAATGTAATTTCATTTTGCAGAACCAGTGGTAAAGAATCTGCCTTTGATTTATTTTCTGCAAGGCTTCCTGCTTTGCCCCCAAGCCAGGGGAACAAAGGCATGGCCAGCTGCACATGTGCACAACTCACCTCAGCAAGGTCCCTCTGACTCTGCTGAATAAATCTAGAGCCATTAACTCTGTGTCTTTACAACTGCAACCAAACAGAGCCCTCCTGGTGTCCACATGTGAAATGAAAGTTTAGATCCTCTTTGTTAGGGATTCCAGCTACTGAAGAAGAGAGCTGCTACCAACGCTTGTGTAGAACTAGTTTTGCTGGAAAGAGGGCAGCATTCCTGCGTCACAGGTAATGCATGGTGGATGGTGGCCATGGGCCACATCTCTCTAGATGCTTTATTCCTAGACTTGATCAGCACACGCATATTTATCTATTAAAATGCAGCCATTTCCAGGATTGATCATGGTAACCTCCAGCACACAATAACATTATAGACCAGGCCAGGCCAGGCAGTGAAAAATAGCTTTTCCAATTAGTGCCAGATAGGGAAATTCATTAGATGGGATGCAATTATTTAAGCTGGAATTTGTCCAGAAGCTGGAGTTCAGCCAAAGCTCTGGGTTAGCACTAAAATGCTAAATAAAATAAATCAGGAACAGTCATGAAAAAAAATGAACGGTATCCAGAGCAGAGACTAATCTCTCACTTTTTGATCACATTACCTTCTTATTCAGTCAATGCAGAGCATCCTTAGTTCCCAAAATGGGTTTTCTTTGGGACCCACAAGTAGAGAATAGGGGGAAAACTGATGAAGCACTCTTAGGGGTGCATTTCTTCGTTACAACACCCTAGCTAAACATATGTCACACGTTATTCTCGTTACTGATTTGGAAAAGTTATCTAGCTTTTACAGAATTTGAGCTGGTCTTATAAATGACTAAATTAGACTTGGAATAAAAAGTAAGGGGCTTACAATGTAACTGTGAAAAACTCTCCCTCCAAAGTGATGCAAGTGGACACCGAGGGTTGTCAGGCACCTCTAGGGCAGGCAAACGCATGGGACAACTGTGAAACGTGCAAAACTGGGGCTGATCTCTTTGTACATCACATGCAAATGACATCACCACTACCAGGCCTGAAAGCATGATCACTGCATCTAGGATTTCCACAGCTGTCTTTAGGAAGACTCTCACTGAAGTCCTGGCGAGAGGCTGCACTCCAAAGTACACCCAGAAAAATAAATCTAGTGAATGTGAGATCAGCAGAGCTAATGAAGACTGTTTCCCAAATCCCCACTCAATATATCCAAGTCCTCCTCCACGCTACTTTACAACCTGCCCCCAGTCTTGAATCCTTATTTAAAATGAGGACACAGTGCAGCCACCTCCTCCCCACATTTCCTCATGACACATCAGGGCAGAGGCAGCACAGGGGCTGGACTCATGCCGCTTGGCCAGCCAGCACGTGCCTGCTCCCAGGAAGAAACTAACATGAGCTCACAGCACAGTTTTATGACTGGCAGCAGGAACCCTGCTCTGCATCACCTGCTCCTTTTACCGGTAGCCAGTTTCCACACAACCACCAGAACTGCCACAGCAAACCTTGGTTGAAATGAGTTCAAAGACTCCCTAGTTATTTGGAGCAGGCTGCCAGGCAAGGAACGGGGCAGAGTAACCCGTGTTTCCCAAGAAAGCAGGCTGAAAAAGGAAACTGGGTGTAATTAGTATTGCCATACGCCATGAGGCTCCAGCTAAAGGCCCCTAAACACTGCTCTGCTGGTTATAACCAACAGAAAACTTGCTTAACAGAAGGAACAACAGTCGATTCAATGGTGAAACAGCTCACGTTAATTAACAAGAGAGCTCGCTGCTCACAGAAGTTGCCTTAAATGTACAGATCTGGAGCCAATTTTTGTCTAGAACGGAGCTCTCATTTCATGAGGATGCAGAGACAAGAAAGACATTTTCAGAAACACCCAAAAGTCAGCAATCTCTGTTTGGGCATCAGCAGAAACACCGAGAGCTTCACAGCATTGAAAATAGTCCCCTAGTGTTCACTGCAGCTGGGAGCCAGGATGTCCCAGCAGGAGCTCTGGTCCTTTCAGCTTGGGGAGCAGAGGGAATGGCGTCAGATTGCCTTTCTCCAAGCCTCATGAGCTGAAGGGCAACAGCAGTTGTAGTAAAAAACCAGGCATTACTGAATAATTCAACCAGAGTAGAAACAAACAAGCAAACAAACGAACTCAAACTGTGGCAGGAGAACTGGACTGGATGATCTTTCAAGGCCCCTTCTGATCCCTAAGGATTCTAGGATATCATGCTGGCCCAGGAAAGTGGTCTTTTAAAGTAAGCGTTTCATGACTCTTAAAATCATCTCCCTTGCCTCCCTCTTAGAAGACATCACCTTGGTGGGATATGTGGAAGGAACAGAGTCTGGAACAGGAAACCCTTAGAAGAGCTGTTGGTGGTAGAACAGCAAAGCATCCAAAAGGTAATGATTGGGTGGCAACAACAACAACCCTGAAGCTGTCTGTTCTAACTGTTGCTGAGCAGCTCTCAGAAACGCCTTTGGGAAACCCCATCACTCTTCTCCAAAAACCCCACAAACACCAAAAAAGCCAGCTGAGGAAAAACCCACCCCAAAGCAAAAGGAGCGCAGTGTGGAGTTTTCAGGCTTCTTACGGAGTGCTCTCAGAACTTCTAAGGCAGTTCTCTCAGACTCCAAGAGCTCTCTTTTGTGGAAATAAACCCTCCCATCTCCAGAAGACACACCTGAAAGGTGACCTTTAGAAATAATTACAGCTCCCTTTGTGATTGCCCAGGTGTTCTGCAGGGCACCCTGCGAGCTGATACTGCTCCATCCACCTTGATCCTTTGTTTCACTGCACACAGGTCAGCAGTGCTCTGGGGAACACATCGTAAAGCGCTGCCATCAAGCGCTCTAACACACGTTTGTGTGCTAAGTGGTTACGCTTCACCTCCTTGTTTATGGTTCTGCACTTTTGTTTGATTTTAAATAGGAAAACAAATGAACAGATTTTCCAGCCTGTCACACCACCTTGCTGTACGAGTACTCAACCTATTATGCAGAGTTAATCATCAACTCCAAAATGCGTTGTGAAGGCATAGAAGGACTTGATAATGTTCACTGCAACCTCACCGCACCAGAGATACAGGCATGCCTAGACTCCTAGGTAAATAGACCTAGAACACCCCAAAACGATGCTGCACAATAGCAAAGAATGAGTTTGCAGGCTTAGGATGGGATAAGTGTGACTGGATGCAGTTCTCCCACACAAGAGCCTCTTCACCCATTGATGTTTGCTTCTGGAGGTGTGCCGCTATGCATCGCAACACAAGAGGCAGGAAGAAACCAAGCTAGAGCCTGACCCTAAGGTGGGTCGCAGCTCCTTTGTTAGGGATCCAGCATGCAATGAATGATTGTTTTGGTCTGCAAGTGCTTCCCAAAAGCCCTGGGCATTCTGCCACTAATGAGCTATACATCCAATTCTCCTGAGCTCTTTCGCCCCAAAATGATCCTGATTTTTCCAGTGAATCACCACACCTCTAGCCCTCCCACCGCTTGCTGCCTTCAGTTGATTGTCCACTCAAAGGAATTCACAGAAAACACCCGTCTGTGTCAGAGTCCTCTTCTGACGGGTTGGAATGTCACAGGGATGTAGGTCTAGAAACTGCCCACCCGCCCCTTCATGTGAGATTGTGTGTAAGTGACTGAGTTCCAAAGGGTTAATGTCTGCCTCTGAAATTGTATGCAGTAGTGGCAACTGATGCAAGTCTGAAAGTGGGTTATTTCTGAAGAAGCTGAGGTCTCATTAAGAGTGGATGAAACTGCTAGTCAAGTCACCTTTCTGGAGGCCAAGGCCACCCACCAGGGAGCTGGAAAGTCCCCTCCAGATCTGCAGCACTACCCAGCCAAGTGCTCTCTGAGCACAAGCAAGCTCCTAACACCAGAAGATGAACTTGTTTGCAGCCAGCCCATGCTTCTTCCCCTGGCATGAAGCTTGAAGCACGACAATCAAAACACACACCAAGTTTGGGATGCCGCTCTGATGCAATCGGGAAGCAAGACGAGTTCGTAGCAAGGTTTACCTTACAGCCTGGAACTGGCTTCCCTTGCCACAAGTGCCATTTCCTCATCTGAACACAGTGTCTGGCCTAACTAGATGCTGCGATCAAGCGTTCTTAACCCCCTGACAATAATGACTGTAGGTGACATCTGCTCATTTCTTTCTGATCCACCACCACACATTCACTACCCGTAAACGAAGCCACAATTCCATGAGTTGCCCACTCATCGTTATGGGGAAGACAGCAGCCACCAAAGTCACAGACCCCGGCCTTGGTTTACATTCAGGTATAAAAGCAAAGTCAAAAGCCCAGGACAGCTGAAGCAAAGGGTGCCTCAGGGCTGACTTGGCAAAGCCACCTCTATTAGTTTAATCAAAAAAAGGAAGATTAAACTCTAACTGTGGCAAGATGATAGTTAAAGCCAAACAATGATCTCTCAAGCACAGGATAGCTGTAAAGCTGAAGGCTGTAAAGACAAAGGCTTTCTAACCTCCTTAATGATAACCCTGTCCCATAATGGATTTGATTTCTTCTTCACAACTTTTGACAAGCAGGAGGGAATTAGGTTTAAAGCAGGGGTGATAGGTCACCACTTTTCCACCAGCACTGTGCCTTAACAAGCCACGCAGGCCACAAGCAGGGCAGTGCCATCAAACATTTTACAATGAGAATCTGTTTTATCGCCGACTAAAGTGAATGGAAGAGAATGCGGTTTAGTGGAAGGAAAAGAGTGGGGAATGAGTCCCAGTCATATAGACAGCAGGACAGCCTCAGCGACTTGGTCTCTCTTTGAGGAGCCTCAGGGTAGTCACAAAGAACAAACTGAGGAAGGACAAGGACAGCAAATGCTCCTCCTTGTCTGGAGAAGCAGTTAAAACAAAGAGAAGGTGCGAGCTTCATTTAGGACCTTGTATTGACATCTTACCAGAGGGGTTCGAAAGCCAAAGCTTTTTATGTCTCTATGAGCATTTTGAAGGTGGATTTAGTCTTACCAGACGCACCAGAGCAGTGGTAAGCTGCCCTTGTTCTCTCTGAGAAATGGTCTGTCTCAAATGTCATAGTACAAACAGGGAAAAGCAAATAATTAAATGGGATTTACTTTTAATGTGAATATTAGTGTTAGCTTAATTGCTTTACAGCAGGGCCAGCCCCGGACAGGGCACGCTGTGATTGTCTGGCCTAGAACTCAGAAACCTGAGAGGTCTTTATAGATCATTTCCATCGGAGCATGTGGTTTAGGCCAACCTTGTCTAAGCCAGCGCCTGCAGTGAACGACACCAGGTGATGAATGACAAAGAATTCAGCTTACATAAACCACATAATCTCCAGAAAGGATGTGACCCTTCTGATCAGGCTAGGTTGCAAGAGTATGAGGGCTGGCGAAAGAGTACGAGGGTACGTGCAAAGCTGGGGTCAATAAGAGCTCCTAGCCATGCGGTGCTGGGGTTTTCTGCAGAGCTCTCTCCTGTCCCACATCACAGATCTCATCAGTCTCTGAAGTAGCAACTGTCCTGTCTGGCCCTGAAGAAATTTCATGGGGCCATGGCTGCGTGAGAGGCGCCATCCTTTAGATGAGCTAGAAACATATGGCACTGACCACATGTGGTCATTAGACAGTCCCATGCCAATTTTTGCAAGGCTAACAATATTAGCCCCAGTATCCTGGCCAAAGTCCAATCTAGGTAATTATGTTCTGGGTAATGACACACCAGCTAGTTTTATAAGGTTTAATGTACATTGTGGAAAGTGGCTTGCACCTAAGGGCTCTGAGTTAACATCACGGCACAGTCAGCTGGGATAAAATTAGAGAAGAAACTACCCAAGCATGTCAGATGTTTAAGCTTTAAAACCCTGGGTAGACTGAAACAAAAGAGGAAGGGATGCAGGGGTGCTTTGGCATAATCAAGCTGAAGACACAGCTGGGATGGAGAGCTCACTGCTGTGAGGAAGCTTGTAACAGAATCCCCACCCCACCTTCAACGGTGCCTGTGCAGCCTTGTTAAATTACCGGGTTGTGGAAGAAGATGGAACAGCGTGAGGCAGTCTGATGGGGGCTTTTTCCTGCTCCCAGCCCCGCAGTAACACCTAGCCAAACAAGTGTCCTAGGAAAAGCACCGCTCTGCTCATTCTTGCGCCTGTCGCACAGCATCCCTGCCACCCCAGATCACAATGCCAGAAGGTGCACACTGCTCTTTTACTCACTTGTGCTTGTCTCATCGTGCATCGCTTGGAGACATTCTGCCAGTGTCAGCACAGGATCCAGCTGTAGCCGCTCCCTGGCAGGGTACCCACTGCTGATGAAAACCTAAGCAGAGTTGGTACAGGAGCATACCCGTCAGACATGGGGGCTGAGAGTACAGTTGGGAACCAAGTGGTTTGGCGTGGGTAAAGCTCTGCTGATGGTGCATACCTACCAGTGTGTGTGTGTGCCGCGAGCTGGACACCACTCCCAAACCCCAGTACTTCACAGGTGCAGAAGAGAAGAGAAAGAACGGATTCTATCTCCAAATCACAGGTGCAAGGAAGGCCACAACATCAGTTTCAGACTGAAAGCCGTGGCTTTGGCCAGCAGACCACTCATGCAATGGCACTGCGGTACAAAAAGGCCCTCACTTCCTCTTGAAATGAAGTTTAAATCAAGCAGCTGCTGTATTTTCCCAGCTTGTGAGTGAATACGGGTTTGGGAGGTACCGTCCGGGTTCCACACCGTAACCCATGGATTTCACTTGCTGTTGTGCCCATCACCACTCTCAGGCACACTGGCTCACGTCGAAACGCTCCCTGGGCTTGGATTTCAAGCTGTGGAAGATGGGAGACAGGGGGTCTCCTCCCACCCTTCCATCTCCTCAGTTCCTTTCTCCATTAAAACACAGTCATACGCAATTACCGTACCATTAAAAACGGAGGGAATCTGGTAATGGTCCCTTGTTCTGTAGCCATGGTTACACAAGAGATTTACACCGAGCGCCCGTGGCCCGAGCACGCGCGAGCAGTGAGCGGGAGCAGCAGCGGGACGGCGGTTGCGTGCAGGTGTGCTGACCTGGCCCTGTGCTCAGACACGAGACAAGGGGAGAAGATGGAGCTGGGGAGCAGGGGTGGGGGAGGGCAGGGTTAGGGGATGGAGGCTGAAGGAGAGAAAGGAGGGAGGACGGGGAGGGGAGAGACGGAGACTGTTCGGTGACATTTAAGGTGCTAATATCTGGAAGTCAACCTTTAATTTGACAGCTTTTAGTGCTAGTTAATTTCACTCATCCAGACGAGGTGTAGGAAATTTGCAGCACCTTTAAATTATCACGTTTTTCCACACTGCCTGGGGCCGATGTGGAATACCTGAGCCTTTCTGCTCCCCTCCCCGACTCCCCCTTTCATCCCCCCCCCCCATC